>DWBW01000270.1:0-11270 GCA_018231125.1 Spialia spio | reverse complement strand
CCGTAACTTATGTCATAGTGGCAAAATTTACCTTTATGTTATGTATCGTATTTTCATTGCCTAAAAAAATTGCCTTAAAACAACATTTTTTTAACAATGAAACCTAGCTAGATTGATTTTTCGTCCCCGAAACCCTTTACATACAACATTTGATCGAAATCGTTGAAGCCGTTTACGAGAGCCTGTGAATATGTATAATTTAAGGTATATACATAATACAACAATCGCTCGTTTAAATATATAAAATTACAATAAATTACATTAATTAAGGTACGCATAACATTTAAACAGGTCAGTATGAATCTATAAAATAAATTGTAACAAAACAAAAATACTTAAACGATCACTTAGCTATTTCCCATGGCCCCAAAGTAATTAAACGAGACGTTTCAGTCTGTAGGGATGCGCGTCCTAGTTATACAGTTTCCCTTACTCCTCTTCGACATTATACTACAAAATTAATTTTAATATAGGTACATTGCGAAAATAAAAATAAACATTTCAACATTCACTTGCGAATTGCAAATTTAAATGTACTTATCCGAAATAACACAAAAGTGGTTGAACGGTGGTAAGTTATTTTATATCCCATAGTCCCAAAGTAATTAGGTACACGCGGCGGCAAACGATCCACAGGACTACTAAGGTTTTTCCAGACTTATATTTCACTAAACGTTTACCTACTTTAAAATTAGGTCAAAATGTCGTATAAACGCTGAACTGGTATTAATGCAGTGACGTTACTATACATTGTATATACATACGTACATAAGATTTGTATTTTATTATGTAAGTATATAAACTTTGTAGGAGTTCAACTAAGTCTGTACTTCTCTATGCTGTAAATACCTACATTTTAAAAGCAAATATAAACAGTTATAGAAATAAATGTGCTACGTGTTACAATTTTGCTATGCGGTATAATTAGGATACCCAACAATGAATTTCATTTCACTAAACAAGGTGTACCTATAACACTGATTAAATTATTAAGAGTACCCTACAAAGTAAGAACTTTGCAAAACATGAGCGCAATAATGTTTTGTTCTTAAAAAGAAACAGCTAGCCTGTAATATGTAGCAGCTAACTAGCTATTTTATGCGAGTTGAGTATGTAGCGCAGCCGTTTAATGAAGCCGTAACGGAACAAGGAGGCAAACTGACACCGTTGTGCTCCCGTAGCAGCTGCTGTTATTATCATGAGCGCTATTTTAAGGCCAAAATTATCATATATGCCCGGAGCCAAATATCCGAAGACTATTATGTACCACCTAGCTATTTACGAAATATGTATTTTTACAGGGTATTTAATACATACTTGGAAGGGAAACAGAAACAATATTCTGAACGCGGGGCGCTTAATCCGTATAATTTTTTTATTGCTTTATACTTAGTTACCCACGTAGTTTTTGGATGATTTTAAAAATTAGCAGATTCTCAAATCCTTTGTGTATTATTTTTATTGGTTAATCAATACCTGCAGAAAATCATTATTATTATCAAAGCAACATTGCCTGAGACTGGGCTCAGGTCTCCTCTTCAATATGACATTTAGGTTATGAGCCAAGATAGGTTGGTAGACTCTGAAAATCTTTCTCAGTTATATCATCATAAACCCACTGTCCCACTGCTGGGCACGGGTCTCCTCTCAAACAGGAGAGCTCAGTTATATAGAGAAATTCAATTACAATTCAACACTGTACCTACTATTAATAGTTGCAGAAAATAACTTTCTTCCAGTAACTCAGTCTTGTTTTTCCTGAAGATAAATTGCCTTTATGATATTAAAATATAAGTAGGTAAGGTACCTACTTCATTTCATAGTAACGCAAAAAGGGTTTAATTTATAATATGTTAATTAAAAATAAATCGTACAAAACAATCCGACCCCACTTTGTACTATGTACACGAGCCGGCATCACGAGCAACATCACGAGCGATAGCGAATGACGCAATTGGGAATAACTAAAAAGCAGATTCAGATCACGGCGCCATGTTAAGCAGTGAACGAGTTCGGTATTCGACTGATGGCCCCCGTGCTGCCCGCCACAGCCCGTACTTATAATCTAATATTCGCAATTTACGAGGATCGCAGAAGGGCCCCGCTGGGAGCTATAGCACTGTCATCGCGCGGCCGTACCTGCCGGTTGCATTTACCTCTACGTTGAGTCTATCGTTGTAGCTTTTTACGCTTTTTGCGAGGTCAAAGCTAGTAGGACCGTGGAGAATTGCGTTTATTTTTCACGAATTCGGTACGCTCTATAAAAACTCTGATAACAGCCGCTCTTGAATAGCCTTTTGTGACTAAAAACTCCGATGAATCGTTTTAATGCTGCAAAAAAGAAACTAAATTGGCAATTAAAATTTCGATAACTTATTTACTCTGTGCCGTACAATATTCATTTTCTTGAACGGTAGTCTTTAGTAAACTAATCAAGGATTTATTTTAAACAGTAGGTACTTATGGGTATGGGATGTTCAATAAGTATGTGAAAATAAGATTTAAATAAGCTGAAACATAATTTTTACAAACCCACATTGGCCTTTGTGGTTAAAAAACTGAAAACAAATATCCTATACACAGAGTTTACAAAAGAACCATTCGGTAAACGTTCACAATGTTCACATAATATACATGAAAAATAAAGAAAAAATGAATGTGGACGTAAAGGCGCAATACAATAAAAAGAGACAGTGACATATTTACTCAAATTTGAATCGGTACGTGAGAAGTCAGCAGTGTAATACGTGACCGTTAACGGCATTCAGTCGGAGGCCGTGCCGACTCGATGTTCGCAGACTAGCACCTCGGCCCGAATCGTTACTCCGAGCCCGGGGCGGGGAAAGATCTATAAATTACTGGAAAGACAACTCGTTCCGTGCCAGATAAAGCTACGCCGCAAAACAATGCCCCTGACGAATGCCTCAATCGTTAGCAGGGAGAATCGTATATCTTTATGAACTGTTTACTTCAAGGATGCCGAATTATCTCGGGTAAATGTCGTTACTATATCCTTTGTCTTGTCTTATCAAAAGCCCCATAAATATGAAATTGTACTGGCCACATAAAATAGCAGCTGATAATTTTGTTTATTTATACTATAGGTAAGTGAATAAAATTATACAAAAACAAAAAACCTATAAGATGGTAAATTATGTAGGTACCTCCTTAATATAATAAACTTGTAAAGTCGACGGAGTCTGCTGCAACACAAGACTATCTCTAATTTGTTTCGCGTTCAAAGGCGAACGTTTCTAAACTTCCAATAATTTAATAAAGAAAGTTTATTGGAGTTAGGGAAGCGTGCGTGGCTGGCACGCTCGCCGCAAAAAGCCGAAAACTTTGATTCAATTAAAACAGAAAGTTATACGAAGAAGTTAGGAGCGCGGTCAAAAGCGCTCGTTGAGACGACGCGCAGGGCGGCGCGCTGGATGCTCCTGCGACCGACGACCGACGAGCGACAGCCGCGCCGCGGCTGCGGCGGGCGGCTGCTGCGGCGGGCGGCGGCTGCGGCGGGCGGCGGCTGCGGCGTTGTGACACTAAATCAAAAGTTAAGCCGCACTCCGCACCATGCGCCATTCCAGTACACAACATCAAACGCGCTCATTATAGTTCATTTCGATTTAGGAAATTTATTTTCTTTTTATTTTAATTTTTATGAACGAATGTTTGAATTCTAATGGAAATTCACACTGGACAGATTTTGTGAATAAAAAAAGGTGTCGAGTCCGGTGGGACACGGCCGCGTTGCCTGCGAAAGCCACTGGTGGGGAATAAGGGGTGACGAGCATTGTTATGCAAATTGAGGTCGTTATTTCGCTACGAGTGAGGAAAGAGCGCGACAGCGACCGCCCCAGTGCGCCCCGCGAGCGCCGCCGCCACGCCGCCACCGCCCGCGCACCGCTACGCGGAAGACGCTTTGCATAATTGCTAATACAAGTACCAAGTGTACCAACATAGACAATCCTTTTACACCCGACCTTATCCAATCCGTTGCTCTTCGCTAAATGCTTGACAAACTTGTATTTATGAAAACTTACCCGGTGATCAAACTAACTTAAATCAAATTAACTTCAATTTAACATACCTTACCTACTATAGGTACTTAGTAAAAAGTGTTTTTGTGGTTTTTGGATTAGGTAGAACTTGAAAGACAAATAAGTACATAATACAAAATTAAATTATTATTAAAAAAAAAAAAAAAAACAAAAAAACCCGACAGCGTCAGAAATGAACTGGAAAGAAAGAAAGAAGTATCGCAGTGTTGTATTTAAATAAGTTAAACTAAATATTTTAAAGTTCTGCACGCGGTGACCGACTGACTTTCGATAGTTCTTTCTGAGCCAGTACTCATCAAAGTATCGTCGGTATCGTATTTACCTACATAGTTTAACTTTTTTAAAGACAACTATAAGTTGCGATAAGTAGTAGGTCCTTTGTAGTTCGTTTCTAAAGCAGTCGGGTTTAATTTCAGGTTTTTTAGTTTTTCGAAAAATTTTATACACATATTATATTTGTAGTTTTCGTCTGAATATGAATGAATATTAGAAGTCTATTGTATATATAATCTCTATAACTCTGTCATATCAGCTAATGGGACTATACAGTTTTAAGTTCTCTTTAGATAAATAAAAGCATCGAAACAGAAAACTTTAAAAATCCAATTTTATCGTTTCCAATAGGCCGATGTAGGCTTTCCCGTGATATCGCGCAAGGGTCATAATAAAGCGGATCCTCGTAAAGCTGTAATCGGGGTTAGCGCCGTAGGAGATCATATTTCATGGCGTAATCGACGAATTTTTCTCCGCCCGGCTAAAATTACTAAAGTTGTAGCCATCATATTCATATTTTCAGCCAAATTATCTAATATAATAAGTTCTAAAAGAGTAAGAGACGACTTTTAAAAGGAAAAGTTCCTCGAAAGCACGTAATGGCTCATCCCGCTCACGATTCCTTCGCCCGAGGCGGAACAGGCGGACCGGCAGCGTCAAATAAGTTTCTAATTGCTTATATTACCAAGTTATATTCGCTCTTGAAAGTAATTAAGTCGAGAAGTTAAAACCACATTCACGTATTTGGTAGAACTTAACCGTGATTTTTCATATCTCCGACTCGGAAGACAACGTTTAAGGTTTTTCATTCATTCTATGAGATAGTGAAGATTATTTTGTTAGATTGTTGAAACAGCAAAGGTTAGGCACTTCCAAACCACTGAGCTTCAAGTACCTACCTAATGTAAGGCATCATGGAAAGTCCTGAAACCCCTAAGTGATAGAAGTCCTTCAAAAAGGTGATAAAACGCCCCTTGCCATTCTGTGCCAGCCTCAAAACAATTAAACAAATAAAGAATTTGGTTGTGTAAAAATTTATTCAATTTCAATCTATAATAATTGTGATATTATTATTAATAGATAGAAATTAAATAGATACCTCCAATTTTGAAGGTCGGGTAAAAAAAGAACAATGGAAACATGATTTAATAATACTTACTAGAAAGTTCACACGAATGCTTCCCTTTAGCTAGAAATGGAAAAGAAGTGAGGGTGGCAGGGGCTTAAATTCAGGAGATATGGAGGAAATGTGTGCGATATTCTTGTTTTCAAGTTGGCAATAACGCGGTGGATATGGAGCGTGCTCGTGGCGTTACTGTGGCAGTAAATTAAGTAGCTACGAAACAGGGGCCGCGGCGGCCGCTATCAGATCATTCGCTGTCCAACATTTCCACCTTAAGTGCTACCAACTTTGCGAGGAACCATTGTTCAAGCCAACAATTTATACCCCGAAGCACAGCACATTTTAAAGATAAAGGTAGAAGTTTATTATTTCGTGGCTAGATTAGACTGGATGTTAAGAAACAAAATGCCAATAGCTAGTTGCTAAACAACAACAGCGCCGGGGAAATTTAGCAAGCCACGGATGGTGATTCGGAAAAAGAAATTCTCGAGGGAAAATAAAGAAGGCCAACTTTAGTATATCGGTGTGCGAGTGTTTATGAAGCAGGCCCCCGAAATAAACAAACCGACGGTAAAGCACAAAGGCCAGGTTCCTGAAAATGGCCGCCCATTCTCTTTCACCGCCACTGGACAAGGAATTATTGGAACGTTTTTAGCAATGATTACTACTCCTTTTCCGTGTAATTGCGTATACGTAGGTCCTTATGTGTACATCTGATATTTCTATTATTTGTTATTTCGGATATATTTTGTAGTTATTCCTTTTTAAGGATATTCTGTACAATTTGAAAAACCCCTTTATATGTGGTATTGAAAATACGTTTTATTATGAGTGCAATACAGCATAATAAGCAGTAAGTATAATAAGCAATATATTAGCGGTAATGCAGAATATGTGTTAACTATTCTATATTATGTAACTTTTCTCTGCAAATTCAATCATAATTCGAAAACCGATTCAAATTTTAGATATAGAAGTAGTTAGTGAGAGACAATTGCGGAACGAAACGGACGCGGGGCCGGATACAAATTAAAACATTAACAATAGGTAATACCTACGATAACGAGCGACTCGCACTATTGTTACCCGACTATGAAACTGGATTATTATATTTCACAATAACGCTAGTTTTCATATCCACACACCCACAAATACAATTACTGGGACAATAATTTAATGCAACACGCGCTCGAACGTTAATTTACAGCAGTTTTATCGCATTACAATAACTTACCAATAACGTGCAGTGGAAATTACACATTCACAAATTAACATAGTAAACAAGATTATAACTATCTGCATAATTATTGACAAGCCTATTACCTCCTGCACAGACAAAAGTTAGGTAACAACCACGTTAGTAAATAAACAGTATTGTATTTCAATGTATTTCAATTGTAACAATGGAACATTAAAAATAATGTTAGTCGTTGATTTGAATTTTAATATATTTATTAGGTGACAACAATTCTTGTAATATTCAATACCTACTGCACCTACGAGTAGTAAAGGAATATTTGCAACATTACTTAGAGCAACATATTAAACATTATTAAAGTAGGTAGCGATTAACACAGTTAAAATCGCACGAAATCGTTGCGTTCTAATAATTATGACTATAACTTTTTGGACGATTTTAAACTAATGAATTAAAATAAGAAATTGTAAGTGGGAAGAAAATGTGCATCCATAAAAAATGTTCAGTAGGGGGATGCACTAATGAGCGGACATAAAGTGTGATGCCGTAAAAGTAGGGCGTTAAGCGCAGTCTGCTAGAAACTGGTCTTTATGTATAAGCTATTTTAATTAGCTTTCTTCTTAATTTTTCTGTTTCGAGGGAGCCATAACGATGCTTTTGTATTATTATTGAAGTAATCTCATAACCGACACCATTTAAATACCGAAATTATACTAAACTCTAGTAGGTGGGCGCAATTGTAAGTCGCCAATCTGCTTTCTGGTTTCTGGGTTTAAAATATTAAATAAACATACATTTCACTTCTAATCTCAAGAGTGCAGAAGTTGCTCTTCTGACAATCCACATCAGCATGAACTTATTTTACTATCTATTCAGCTTTTCCAACATTTCCAAGCATTAACAAGTCAACTCAAAACACTTTTCCCATCAAAACTTTTGTTATAAAGAATTAACAAACGCTAATACTAAACTTTGTTAAATACGTACGTACATTCCTATGTGAGGAATAAGAACAAAATAGTCGTTTGTAGCGTGAAGCGTAAAGGCAATATAGACTTTTTGCTCTAAGGCCGTGTCGTTGTTAGAAGCTAGAATTGCTGCTTTGCAAACGCGAGGCCACTTTATAATACCGCTACTGAAACGAACGTAGAGGAAATGTTCATGAGTTTTTCTGCCTTAGCACATCGTAACTAAAAGCGCAGTGTTTACTGCTCTCATAAACTTTGAAGGTGTTGGTTAAGAAAATATATTTTTCCGTCCAATTTATCTTGTGTATATGTACCTTGTGCTTTTATATTTTCTTTGAATTTATTTTAATGTTCTTTTTCCACTTCTACCCCTAATACGAGTTTCGTATTGTGAATTACTACCAAAGAGACAATTATGGTTCAAACGACATTTTACACTTTAACGTGGTGAAGATAATATAAACAACACCGTAGTTCATCTGTCACATGTATCTAGTTTAGCATAGGTGTCTATCCATCATTGTCTGGAGCTAATGCAAGCCTAATAACGAACGGCGCGGCGCAACATAGCTCACGTCCAGTACATCAAATTAGTGCACTCCTATGTGTTATGTGACAGTGCATTTGTAACCTTCACTGGAGCTGGCAATATCACACTGTGAAGCGAGGACGGTCTACACCATGAGTAACAAGAGCTAGATAATAAACCACATCGCAACTGTCACGGAAGTGATATTGAATGTGTAATGGCCACAGTCTACATTTTATATAGCAACAACTATTCGCAAAGTGTCGCCGCTTGACTTTTGCCATTTAATAGTTACAGTTATGAAAGCTTCTACAAAAAATTGTACGCAAATGACATAAACCAAGACCTGTTATTGGATAAGATTTGTTTTCTCCAGCTTATTTCCGCAATTTCGTTCGCGTCAAAAATAGATGATAAAAAAATTACAATAACTACTAATGTGAAATAAGCTGTTACGGCATAATTATGAGAGTCAAATTACTAGTGGCGCATGAATTCAGCGGTATCTCCGTTCACTAAATCTCCCTGGCCATAGCGTCACAAGCGTGTTCAAGGTATCTCTTGTTTCATGCACCGTCTGCAGTTGCATTATGCTATAATAATAGCATTGTTGCGGAAGATTTTCAACTCCAAAATAACTATTATCTACTCACTTTGATAGCAACTCTCATTTAGGTATTTCCAATATGTATACAATACAAGTATTGTTTATGTAATTTAAAAGCGATAAATAAAATAAGTAGATATTTTTTAATTTTTTTTTAAATTTAGAATAACATTTCATGATATTCCATGGGATTTTAACAAAAGGTATTAAGAACTGTCGATCGATTTGAATTTCTTCGTAAAACAATCCCAACAGGAAACATTGACAGTTTTGGTTACAGAAAAACAAATATGCAATCAATAAACGTTTTAGAATGAAGAAATTGATTAGATTTCAATAAAATTCTTGCTCACTTTCTGAGCCGTGATAGAAAAACTTTTTTAATATCAAGTGTAACAGTCCGTCCGTTCGTTTGAAGGCACCTATTTGAGGCAGTGCAAAGAAAAGACTCTTATGTGAAAGATCAGTAAGTAAAATTGTGTTCCGTACCGGCTGCGAATAAAATTTATAGCAAAGAGGCAATATCTTTCTTCCGTGCATTGAGTGGGTAGGTACTTAATTTTGTCAACTTTAGCGCACACGTAACGCATACGTACCTAAACATAGTACCTACTTATTACCTACCGTGCCCAAATGATAAGTCGGAAAAGCATGGTCGGCATTTGGTTTTTATTAATTACTATTTAAAATACCTATTTATTAAAATATGTACGTAATGCCGACCATGGTTTTCCTAATAAATGCCTAATTCCGACCATGGCTTTCTTACTTATCGTGAAGGCACGCTAATACTACACAATACACAAAAAATCGGTATCAATTCCCGGATTAAAAAAATCCAGTATTGGAAAAGCCTATTTATTTATGTAAAAATAGAGGCTATCAAATGGTCAGTGCAGCTTGTACTGAATGAATGTTAAATATTTAACGAAGTGTTATCAGAGCTCGTAAGCAGGATTCAATTTTTACACCCGAAAATAAACCTACTTTGCTTCATACATTTTTAAATATATGTACCTTGATTACGTAATAATGAATTTTGTTTTCAAACACAGCATTTAATTTATCGGTATCCCAGTTTTTCCAGTTTGTTTTGGCGACGTGTTAAAAAGTTACACAGTAAACGACAAAATAGTCCGACGTTTTGAATTCCGATTAGATTAAAACGTCGAAACTTCAAACAAGATAACGGCAATAAATGTTTGTTGTGAAAAGTTTCCGGTACAACCTGAATACAGAATAGTACCTACTAGCTTAATAATAAAACTAGTAGAATGTTAACCTTGCGTCTGAAGTAGGTATATATACTTAATGTAAAAAATTTCTTTCTAACTAATACAAATACCTATCATCATAATACAATTTACAATACCTATCATGGTTACTACGAATACAATTTCTGTTTAGTAGAGATCACGGAATTAAAAAAGCGTTACAACAAATTAATACTATAAATACTTATATTAAATAGTATTAATTTGTCCTCCAAGTCGTTAGAGATTAGGATTGTGGTTACTTTAAAATTACTTACTTTAAAAAGCGTAAATAAGGGGAAAACTTAACGACTAATAGATTAGTTAATAACTTAATTCATAGTAGGTAATCAATTGTGTACGTTTAGTTTGTGGAGGTAGAGGGTATAATCACGAGTTTTATACGCAACAGCCGCTCAGGGGAGTTAGAATAAGGTATCCAATATAAACAGGGACAGGGGAACATTTGTCCAGCAAAATATCCGCTAGCCAGGTCAGGTGGCACACGGTAAAAGCGTTGAAAGCATACATAAATTTACACGACGTGGAGCTGTATAGGACGCAGGTGGCGCCAAGCACTACAGCCGAGAAGCCTATACAAGTATCTACACAACTATAACCGTTACGGTAAACTTTGCTTCTACGTAAGCTTTTATGCCCTGTTTTAGTAACATTTCTACGACTATGTAAATAAAGATCGACAATCTTCAAGATCGTAGAACTGGAACGTAGGTGTTCTAGATAGTGAAAACTGTAAAGCCAGCTGTTTCCTTTGGGTGAAACAAGGGGAACTGCATGCTTCTCATACTCAAAAAAAATAAAAATAAACTGCTCTTAGGAAAAATCTTGAACGTTGTGCGGAATCGCAATCAAAGATTGTTAAAGCGACGTGTGTGCGGGTGGAGATAGCAGCTTCGCTAACGAAGTAAACAATCGACACAGACAATCGCGTCCGACTACGAGCGGACTAACAACGACTCCAAGGACAAAGGGATGATGAATCTGATTATTTTGATCCACTGATTTTACTCCTGTTTGTAAGCTAACCAAAACTTGGAACCATTATATCCATACGCGTATGCGCGTTAAGTTGCCGGTAGGAATTTGGTTTATTTACCAAAAAAACATAGATAGACTCCCTAAAATGTAAGCAGTAGTTAATGACATTAATTTTATCTATTAATAGCTAGTAAATTATGATATGAATTTTTTTCGGTCACAGAGTATGTAACTTCATATTGGTTAAGAACCTACATAAATA
>DWBW01000269.1:0-11277 GCA_018231125.1 Spialia spio | reverse complement strand
TGGTGGACTATGGCCTAGCCCTCTCCTGTTTGAGAGGAGACCCGTGCCCAGCAGTGGGACAGTAGTGGGTTTATGATAATGATGATGATGAATAAGCTAAAATACTAGATACTTTAGTATAGAATGCCAAGATTCACGACAACAAAATAATAAGTTGAGGCATACCTAGTTAAAGTGTGAAGGATAAATAATTTGTCTTCTCATTTTCATAGCCGACTTTAACTACGCGACACTTTACGAGTGTTTCTGTTAACCTATTTATTAGGGACTTATTTTCGGATAAACTGTGTTAGGTTAATATTAACAAAACAATATAACATCTCAGACAGTAATAAAATTTATAAATTTTTTTCAGTAAAAAAAAAGGTACGTATGAAAAATAATGAAAAAACGTTTTTTAAACTGTTGTTATTCAAATGAAGCGTTAAGTATATTTTTTAATCTAAATAGAAAATTTTATTAAGATAAAAATAAGCCAAGATAATTAAAATCACATACGTATTCTATTTTTCGCTTTTTGTGTGTGTGTTAATCGTAGGTACTTAAAAACTCACAAATTAATTACTTAATTGCGCTAATTTTATTAGGAAGCTCAAATTAAAACTAACAGTAACGCAAGTGCCTTTTTCGTATGAGAACCGAGCAAAATTCGCGAACTCGCAAAATTTCACGGGCCCGTACGAAATTCATCAAGTCACATCCAAAATTAACAAGTCATTAGAGAAAAATTCCGTCCGTAGGTCAACTTTTTGCGGCCTGTAAATACAGTATTAGCACAGTGGGCAAGGAGTTTTTGCACGGAATGCGTGTAAAAAGCGACCACAACGCTTCTTGCGAACATATCCTGTTTGAGCGAAATCAAAATGTAATAATACAGTAAGTAAGTGCTGAGTCGCTACGTCATTGTACAAAATGCGGTCCTGTTAGTGCGAGACGGGTACATGAACATTTTTGGCTATAGGTTTTACCATCAAGATGAGAGGACCAAAGTCGACTTTAAAGTTTCGTCAAAACATAAAAAATAGTATTTTTTAAAAAATAATGTGACTGCAACGTTGATTTCTGTCATTACTTTGACAAAGTAAGATTTTTCAATTTGAAAAAAATTTTGAGAATTGAACTAAACTCATAATAATTTTGAACAGTTAGAATTCTAATGTGGGCAACCTAACTTCAAAACAATCCCATCAGTAAGATTCCAAGAATCGTGTTAAAAAAACATTTAATTTGCAGGCTTGTGAAAAATTCAGATTTTCCTACTTCGAAGCCGTTTAAACTTTTTTAAAGTTAGTGTAACATTTTTAACTATTTACAGTAAACAGCCTCAGAGATCCAGTCATCCTGCCGGCATGCTGCATGCGGCTCCATGTATGCGGTGGACACTGCGGGAACGTGCCATTCCTGCTCAGCACCTGCGTCGCCACGTAACCTTGCCCTTCGTAGTACGCCACCTCCGACACCGGCACTAAACGCACTTCCGCGGAACGGATCTGACGCACTGACAGTATATTCTCGTAAATAGCTTCGTCCTCTAAGTTCTGGCCTTCGGGGCACAAACGGTAACCGAACTCGCGGCTGATCTCATCCAGATTAGCGTACTCCGGCCGCTTGCGCAGCTCCTCCAGATTCTGGTACTGGGGCTCGTCCCGAACGCGGAGACCGGGCGGCGTGGCCGAAGTGCGGTCTACTCTGACGCCGTACTCTCGAGGCTCGCTTCGTACCATCTTCGCAAGCTGACGCGCACCAAAGCAACCCCGGCACCAGGTGTGCGCATCAGCGGAAGCGGCGCGCGCGCGGAAGGTCGGCTCGAGCTCCGGCTCGGGGGGAGGCGGTTGGGACCACATCGTGAGCGCCCGCCGCAACGGACACATCTTAACCCCCAAAAGGGCGCGCGACGACTGGCGCGGGCGCGCGGAGCTCCGATGGCGCGCAGTGGAATGCGCCCGCGCCGCCGAAAGAATGCAATCTCGGGCGCATTTCGGAGGTCGATCTCTCCGAAGGGCCGGCGTCCGCGCCCGCTCCCGCCTCCCGGGCCGCGGCCATCTGCCGTAATAAGTTCGACGAAACGCGCGCTCGACGAGGTGTCCGGCCGGCCCGACGCCCGACGCCGTAACGGACCCCCGTGACCTCGGCCCATGTCCGCCGCACGCGAATCATTCACCCAATCTCGGATTCCAGCCCTCTATTTACATTTTTATATCGGAATTTGCGTTATCGGCGGACGTTTTCGAATGCGAGCAGGCCGCAGGAGACCGTAATACTCCGTAACGTGGCTAATTGCACGGCAATAAACAATTGTCGTTATCGCAGCATCAGTGGAGGAAGCCGGCTGCGGCCGGGCTGGCGCGGAATGCAAAAAAGTTGACAATTTCGCATGTGGCGGCGCGACGGCGGCTGCTACGCGTGTAGTTAGAGCGCGATTTTCTCAGATTTTCCACGTAATCAATTTACGCGGTTTAATGTCGGAATGCGCGGGGTGCGGTGCGGGGGCGCATCTGGCGGGTGCGACTGTGCAGGTAGAAGCGCGCATTTTTGTTCCGGAATTCCTTTACACGCATTTGCAATCTCGTCCCGGCTCGAGTCAGTACCTACGCCCTGTACCCGACTGACCGAACGGTTTATCTCTTATTGAATAAACTTTGCGATGCAATGCCCCGCGGATTTGAATGAGAGGATGTTGTGAGTTGCGATCTGACGATAAGTTCGTGTGGGCAGAGTCATAATCCTAAAAGCCGGCTTGCACGTTGTCTAGTTTTTCAGGGCATTGAGGCCGAGCTAAGCCTCTTCTTCTCACGCGAGCTGAGCTTGCACACAAGCAATAGTTGGCATTTTTTCTAACCAACTAACCGCATAATTCCTAAGCCACACATGTTCAGACGTCTCTTTATTTTTTACCGCGCCGTAGAGTTGCGCACACGAGATCACTATGTTGAATTTTATAATGTAAATTTATTTTGTTTACAATTTAAGTACAAATATAACTTTTACAACAACATACGCAAAATCGAAACGAATTAGTGATGATCTTTGATCAATAACAATCGTGTAAAATATAGGAGGTATACCTATCTATTACTCCATATTCTTTAGTCACTTACATCCACGAACTTAGAAACCCTTTAAACCATCTCTATCTTCACAGTTTCGAAGCCATTAAGTTCACAAAGACATTCCGAGTAACACGACCAACAGTAATAATTAAGCCATAATAAAAAGCGGCTAGAAAACATTCACATACCAGCGGTACCAAGCTGTTAATAAGAGCCATGTGGCATTAAAATAGCGGAGAGACACATTTTAAAACAATTCCTCACTTCCAAATATGTAATTTAATTCATAATATAGCCGCTAACGAGTGCAGGCAGACAAGTAATTTGGCGCTACGCCTACATACCTTTGAAGGTATGCACCGAACAGCTATTTTACGTTTTTTTCGCGTTAAAACGCCGGCAAAAATTCAGGTAAAGTAGAAAATGGTTCGAGACATCTGCAATCAATAAGTTTCCAGTGCAGTACTTGTAGGGAATTTAAACAACCGACAAGTACGTAGGTAGGTACTAAGAGTGATCGAAAAATAAGAAAAAGTCTGAAAATATCCTTTGGTAGAGTCGCTCTACGCTATGTAGTTTTTTCTTCGCTCTACCTAAGATGTCTCTAAGTCGCTCTACCTCCATTTAGTTTTCGTCCGCGATTTGTGTTAAAAAACTTAGGTTGGACGTTCATTATTGTCTGAAGTGTTCTTATAAATGAAAAAATTATGAACGCTCATCGCAACTTTAAAAAAATTGAGATAATAATAGAATTTAAGGACAATGTTTACTGTATTATAAGTGACATTTTTTTTTTTTTAGTTTTATGGCAACCTGCCTTTGGTGTATTATGCCAATGACTCCTCTTTTACGCAGACGTTGCACAGATCAGCTAGTCAGCAATATAAACGAATGTAGTTCCAAAAATGTTTTAAAAATAATTATTTTTTCTTCAAATCTGCTAGTTTGCCGCTGGGAATTTAAGCGCGCATCTGCCTCCCTCAGACCGGTTAGATTTCGACTGACTCGTCTCCTGTCTCGTTCCAACCCGCCCTCGCTCGTCCTCTATCCATCCCAGTCCCGCTCACGGGTCCACGGAACTAATTTTAAGTTTTTTTTCTTTTTGCCTATCTGGATACGGCTTCGGAGAGAATATTCTTGTAATAGTTGCTTTGTTTTGGATCCTAATCAGTAGGTACCTATTACGCAACTGATTTTATTGCATATTATTTAAGTCTTTAACCTTTTGTGTCGCTTGAGCACGGGGTTTGAATATTTTGAGGTTATTAAGTATTAAAAATTAAGTAATGCTTTTATCAAAATTCTGTCAAATTGTTTTCAGTAAAGTGCAAGTCCAACCAATGACACTGTTGTGTTATTTTAGTAGTTTAGTTTAGAGTTAAATTGTTGTGTTGTGAACTAAATTTTTTTTAGGAAAACTTTGAATCAAAATTAAAAGACAATCAATCAAATATGCTTCTTACACCTTGTAAAACATCATTTAGTTAAAATTTACAACAGTGGGAAGAATAAGATTAAAAATTAAATCTTCGCCAAATTTACAAACTGTTAATTGCTAAGAAATCGTTTATGGCACTTTTGTCATAAAGCTAGCTAGCTTAAACCTCCATTCAAAGTTGTTTTGTAAAAGAAATTGAACTGAAACAAAAGATAAAGCCACCAATAGATAACAGCGTATCCAAAATTCGAGTCGTTCTTTTTTTACTTATACTCTAGGGTTGTCAACCATCTTCGGTTAAATTTTAAATTTTGTTACAATTCAATTACAAAGAGTTGAGTCTTTTTCCTATTATTTGTAAGTTTTATAACGAAAAGGTCTTTAAAAAAATTCCAAAGTAGTCATGTTACCTTTCAAGTATGTTTTTCATAATTAACGGAGCCACAAGGAACTGGTAATCGTAGGCTTTGGATTTCAAACTATAGCTCCAATTCTAATAATTTTAGTCAATTGAGTTTAATTCAATTTTCAGATTAACTTCTAATGTTTTGTCAATAATCAACATTCAACACGTAAAAAAACTAAACCAGTGAACTATCTAGTTTCTATCACAATGTCCAGCAACGACCTTGACTCCGACCGATGTTTTCACCGTGTGGCAACCCTAGCTTGGCTACAGCGAGCGGAGGCCCTGCGATTAACATTCCTGAGATGCTTCACGCTCCGGCCTTAGGCGATGACCACAGTACGAGCAGGGTAATTGCGATGACGGACGGACGAAAAATATGAAACCTAGTTTATATTAATACAATAGCTAGGTATTTGGTAGGTATTTGTACTATAGTACTGCGCTTATACCTATAATTTTAATGAACGGTATGTATATAGGTACCATAGATTTGTGAATCTGTGACTCGAAGGGCACGTTACACCTTTCGTCTCGACTGTTATCAGCAGTTACCAGAAAACCTGATATTTTTAGCTGAGGCTTTTTAGGCTGTTAAAAAACGTTCGACACGGGTTTACCACTAATCACTTCAATTCGTACAGCGTGGTGTGGTATGCTCCAGTGCCTCCCCTGTTGTGAGAGATCAGAGTCTTACAATGAGATGAGTTTGAGAGAGATAGCGTGAGTCTTTATCCGTAATAGTGAGCAAGCAACCTAATGAATGCAGGAGATTAAATCCATTTAGGTCTTAGCTTTGCATATGCCATGTTTTTTGCATTAAATGCCAAATACCGCACGTCTCTCCACCGTTCTTGGTTTTTTTATACACTAACTGCAGTTTAAGTTACTTGAAACGAAAATAATTTCTTCTTAATATTCGTTCAAAATTTTTAAAGATTACTTGTAAAAAAATATTTTTATCCCTTGTAAAAAAATATTTTTATCCCTTGTAAAAAAATATTTTTATCCCTTGTAAAAAAATATTATTATCCGCTGTTCTATTATCCGCCACTGCACCCGCTCACATCCACTGTACACACACCCTTAGCACAGGCAGTCGCCATTGGACGGCTGTTTTTTTAATATTATTGAAGTAGCCAAGCATTGACCTGGGGTTAGTATGACCTTAAAGTTATATTGTAGAAGGATTGCTATAGGAATTTTGATTGAAAAGTAGCAAATTAATAAATAGGTAGGTAAGTTACAGTATGTGGGAATTATTTTTTTAAAACCCACTCAAAATATTGTCTTTTCTTTATCAAAGGATGATAATTGCATAAGCCTAATTTTACAATTTAGTAATATTCAGATTCAAAGTAAAAGTAGTATCTATCTAAGTATTCAGAATGTGTGCTTTAAGTTATACTGTGATTATATGCATTACATTTTGACATTAAAACAATACAGATAAATAAATTCAAATTAGTGTATTGTGACGTAACATTAACACGTGAAAGTGACGTCAGCGAATAGACATAAAATATATTATAAATGTCATTTTAAATTCTTTTGTTTTGTCAAAAATTGAAATTTTATTTTTTTTAATTGAAAGACACATTTGAAAAATAAATTACGACAAAAATAATCCAAATACCATAATATATATAAAATTATCAAAAAAATGTAATTTATGTCCCTCTTAAATTAATTCCATGTAAGGTATTAACTTAATTAGAGAACAGAATTTTTAATATCGCATGTTCTTAGAAGATAATAGCTATAAAAGCGCATCATCTGTGGAACCATGCGGATTCGAACCCGGGTCTCTTGACCGTGGCTAGTTTTAACGCGCCAACCGACTTCATACGACAACCACGAAATATCGGTAGATATCGTTCTACGCGTGAAACTACCTATGATGAATTTTGCCTGCACAATCATATTTTTCCTTATTTTTGTAATATGCCTTCTAAATGCTTTTATAAACTCGATTTTTCTATTTGGTAAATCAGAAATGGTCAGAATTTCATACGGTCATAAAACTTACGTGCATTATTATTTTTAAAAAATGTGTAAAAGATTTTTTTTT
This sequence comes from Spialia spio, assembly GCA_018231125.1. Taxonomy (NCBI): domain Eukaryota; kingdom Metazoa; phylum Arthropoda; class Insecta; order Lepidoptera; family Hesperiidae; genus Spialia; species Spialia spio. The sequence continues at coordinate 4,312 of DWBW01000269.1, read as the reverse complement.
TTTGAAAAATGTTTCCAAAACAGTTTCCAAATTATGAATGTCTATAGTGATTATTTCTTTCCTTTAAAAATTTACTTTTTTACTCACGAGGTCAAGGTAGGTACTTATTGCAATTAACAATTTTATAAGTTGAATTTTTACCGTATATAAATGGCTATATGTAAGCGTACGCGGTCAATTTCATATTCATTAAAGCTAAAAATCATTACCTTCGCAGTCAAATACAATACCTACACCTTTTCAAAAATACCACCATTTTACAAATAAAATTAAAATGGTACATTTTAGAGCAGTACACAATACATTTCTCTGAAAAGAAAGGCGCACACCGCACCCAATATTATTCATTTTAATAAACTCCACGAAGCAGCGTAGCGTTATATACGATTATCCTCAGAGAGGCAGATGTGAAAAAAGTAACAAAAAGCATTAAAAAGTATATGACAGAAGGCCGAGGAGCGCGGGCGCTCGGAACGCGTGGCCCGTTCCTTCTACGTATACCTTTTTTGAGTATTCCTTTTTTAAGCTCATATTTTATTCTTATTATTTAGCCGGGCTAACCGCTCCCGGTGTTACGGGCGTGGAATGCGCCACAGACTGATGTTGGTATAGAGCTGCCTGAATGTTTTTTGATTCAAATTTTTTGAAAATGAAAGAATTAAAATGGAATGGTGATTTATGTAGATAACAGGATTGAGCTCGCCATATTACAACATATAAAAATACAATTTTTTAATTGCGTACAAATTTAATGTTCATAAGGTTGTTTTTATTTTTATTATTTTTCAATTTCTGCCAGTAGGTAATTTTTTGACAGAAAATACAATATATATAAAAAATATATATTTTATATCATTATGTATTTACTGTCGTAACTGTCGGTTATTGATAATGATTTACACAAAAATGGCAAAAAATAGTTACTTATAAAGAGCAATGAAATGTTTATACTTAGATACTTAGACTTTGGTAAGTCTCGGTAAAAGTAAAATCACATTAAACCGAATCAAAATAGATTGACATAAATTCATAATCCACTATAATCTTATTAACAGCTTTGTGTCGTGTCGTGGATCGTGGTGCAGTGCCATGAACTGTTTCGTCAGAACCGTGGCTAGGAAAGTACCAAATTGGAACCCTACTTTAATGTCCAATGTCCATATAGGTTTAATATAATATTAATTATTCCGCTGTTTATGGAACTAATAATTATAAGAAAAGTACATTTAGCAGTTAAGAGCAATGCCAAACTACTTAAATACTATAAAAATTTTAAAAAATGTATAAAAACTTACAAGTGTAAAAAACGAGTAAGTACCCCATATTAAACTTTGATAGAATTTTCGATAGTTTTAGTATTAACATTTGTAAACTCGTATTTTTTTGGAAATTTTAATAAATTAATTTTTAATTTTTATTTTTAAAACTCAAACTATTCAGCATCTGTTAGATGTAATACGTAATTTTTATCACCAGCTTATTTTTAAAAGCAGTTTAAATAAAAACACCATTTGCCTATCTAACAATAGTTGCATCTATTCAAAATCCAGTTGGCCCTATCTGCTGGTTCATAAATATTTTCGTGGCAATCAACCTATCATTTCGGAATGCGCGGGACTCGGTTGGAAGTTTCTAGATAATTGCATATTATTAATAAAAAAACACAAATGAAATTCATCAAGCTACCTGTTGCTGACGGTTGAATTTAATTTTATGAAATACAACCTTTTTCTTTTTTAAAGTTTGCTCTTTTTTCTTATTTATGGCAATGACGAATCGCATCGTGAGGTAAGAGGTTTCTAGTCGAACCATTAGAGCTCGATTCAGGCAATTTCTTAATTCAATTATTTAATTTAATTATATTTCTTTTCACGGTCCGGTTTGTATTATGTACATCCTATAGGCTATTATTATATTATTTTCATTGTTTTTCGTTATTTTGCGTAAAATTTTACTTAAAAATTCATGTTATATTTCCCAAGATCGCGTTCATTTCTACACAATACTCCAAAAACATGAAATGAGAGATCCAAAGCACAAAATATGCTACAAAAAGTGCACAAGAGCTCTCACAATAAAATTTCTTAAAGATTAACACATTTTTTAGCAAAATTTGACACGTTTTATCATTTTCAATAAGCTGTACTACTTACAAAAAACTGATGCGCTTATTTCTATCTCTATTGTAAAATGCAACAGACAGACGGCATTAAACTGTGATACCAGTAGTATTTGGCCGCGATTTGGTAAAAAATTTTGTAATATCTTTATGTACACAATAAACTAAACCCCCCCCCCCCTCCTCTCCTGCCCCTGCTGTTTGAGAGGAGACTCGTGTCCAGCAATGAAACACAAATGGGCTGTTAAAAAACATTAACTCAAAAAAATATTTTTAAAATTTCAATAACTTTCTCAAAATCAATTTTTCTCGAACAGTGTTTTCAAAAATCTTCGGAAATCCAGTGAAAAAAAATTTGCTCCAAAAACAAAACAAACTGACAACGCAACTTCGCGTTTGTTAGACAAGTTCGTGCCGCAGCGTGCTCTACGGCTCTACCTGAGGAGAGAGGGCTCAAAGCAAACATCTCAGGAATGTCAAAAAAAATCTCACCCTTGTGAGAAATGAGAAAAAAAAATGGGCTATTCTGAACCGATGGGAATCTCGGGTTCCGGGAATTCGCGTGCCATCCGCACTTTACTGGTTCCAGGAATTGTGGATTGTGGGATTCGTGGGACATTGTAGTGATACTATTGATCGAGTGTTTGGATAATCTTGTACTACACGAAAGTATCAGACATTTGGGGACACGGAGGCTTTACAGTTTTGATATAAATAAATATATACAATACTTCTTTCCCAGGTCTTATATTAGAATTCCTTAGATTATCATGAACGCTCATAAAAATAACAATATAGGACTATAATTACTAATTGAAATGGATTCTAGAAACTGCATAAAAAGAAGTAGGTACCTATTAAAGCAGAAACTTTAGCGAATGCATGCAATGAAATAAAATCTGAAATAATTTTCAGATTCTAATTCAAAATTTATTATTTGATAAAAAGCTTGAATTTCGAATTTGAAATTGAGTAATAGTAATATTAAATTTTACCATAAAATTAAATTAACGCATATATGTAGGCATAATTATACTCTGTTACTTGCCATCTAACGTCCGACCTCATAGAATTTTAGTATCTTATGCTCTTTAAGGTCACAAGTAACCTTTAGGTACCCATTCATCATCAGGACTGCAAATGCATAATCGTAAATTACTAAAACATAAACATCCAGAGACACTTCTAAGATAAATTAATGGTATGCAAAAATCTCTATAGTTTCTCGAACAGACTAAAAAGTCTCCAGAATCATAGATTAAAAATGTCCATTTCATGCAATTTATGGGTTTGACAGACCATTAAATTATTTGGTTGTAACATTCCGAAGAAATATCGGACGATAAGTGCAACACTCGATATTTCAAGCGTTCACTCAGATTTTTTCATTAAAACTTGAAGTGACGTGAAAGATAAAAATAAATAATTAACTGTAAACAGATGCATCGTAAATCAAAGGAGAAGATGATAAACATTTTCTATGAATGCATTTGCAAAGGAATGCTGCGAGTTTGAATAAAAAACATAAAAACACTGTTGATAATAAAATAAAAAATTAAATTATAAACATAATTTTTTTAAGTAGTACTCCTAATAAAATTTAATGTGATAAATTTTGAGTATCCGATAATTAGGCTCGCCAAGCACTCTCTTTTTCATAACGCTATATGGACCATAAAAAAATTTATAAGTTTATATATTCACATCTTTAAAACTTATATTTACATTTTAAAAGCCACGTCGCAAGTTATATGTGTGTAATCTGCAACGAAATAAATTAAAATACCTAAAAGGAATTTTGAAAACATTTCATAATTTACTTACCTAAATTAATTATTTACCGCACTATATAAGTATAATTAGTAACGATATAGTGCAGTGACCTACCTACACTTTTCTTGTTATAAATCAACTTATACCGTAAAAGGTTCCGTTTGAGCCGTGACTAAAATAATTACTAACACATCTATAACAATTAGCCACAGTCGCTATCTATTTAAGGAGCTTATACATTGAACACACGAATCGAAAGAATGAAATTTATACATATAAGTAATATCTAAATATAAGTAATATAAGTTAAAATATACTAAGTTAAAATAATACTTATAAGAAATTTATACATACATATAAGTAAGAGAAACCATAGGAATTCTTAAAATTAACTGCTTATTTGTCTACAACCCTTTATAT
>DWBW01000268.1:0-11281 GCA_018231125.1 Spialia spio | reverse complement strand
TATCCGTCTTCTTAGGTATGATTTTTAAAGAAACATGATTTATTTTCTAATAAAGTAATCATGTAATAAGAATAGTACATACCTACCTAAACACATAAATTGATGTACACAGAAACGATAAGGATATTTTTGTATGTTCATGATAAAATAGAGTATTTTTAAACACTGATCATCTTCAGATTTGATCAATGAATTTAATTTAATAGGTAAATACCTATGAAAACTTACGTTAACATCAAATTATAATATAATTAGCATTTTATTGAATAGGAAATACCTAAACAAACGTATTTTTAAAACAAAACAAGAGTATTTCGTAAAGAGCCAATTAAGAAGTAAGCATTTATAATTAGAATATATGTATGTTGTTGTTGATGAATATGATACCAAGTAAACATGGCACGCATATGTGCGACACCAATGAACGAGACTATTAACCTCAATTCAAATTATTTCAATGATGTTGTAAACAATTTCTATGATTGCCCTTCCAGGCGATGCGTGTCAAACATCCGCTCGATAAGGGCCATGGCAAGTTCCAAATTCCAATGCAAAGTTTAAACTTGACGTACGTCAACCGTAGGTACACACATCCAACCACGTGCGAATAAATGTACACAAACGTAAATTTGGACCATAAAAAATCTAATTTTAAGTTATTAAGAAGCGTTTAAAAAACTGAATGTCTACTTACTTGAAGACGGAACTGCATTTCCGCCTTCCCTCCCGCTCATGTTAACAAAAATATCTTAGCTTGCACCACAAATATCACCTCTGCGTATTATCCATTCTCCATGTAAACAAAAGGCACTTGTTTTAAAAGTTCATTCAACTTTATTTAAATTTATTCTTTTTAATATAAACTATCAAAACTTAAAAGTTGCATGAGAATGGACGCGCATGCGCGCGAAGCGACCAGCGACGCGTACGCAGGTCGACTGCATCGAAAATGAGTGGCAGTAGTGTAGAGTGGACGACGCGCGGTAATGCGGTTGGTCCCTTTCCGGATATAGTCAAGCAAGTAGTTTTTAAAATAGAGAAGCTAACGGAACGTGTGCGCGGCCCGAAAGCGCCGGCTGCTTTACCCCAATCCAAAATATGTCACTTGTCGGCGCGCACAGTGTTTAGAACTCGGGTCGCTTCCACGTGAAGGGAACGTCGCTTGTAAGTCGTACGTCGCAGGCTTGCTGGGCGCGAACTACCACACCCACCGCGCCGGTGCCGGTGGACTGCATCCAACACATTCTATCAGCTACACAAAAACATTCCCGAAACGAAACGCCAATAAATTTAAGACGTTCCTTCACATTCAAAGTTAACCATCTCTACCATTGTTTTCGTCGTGTTACATTGTTCCTGGGCCACATCGTTCTCGATCGGCTGTAAAGTTTTTTTCGTAACACAAAATAGTTTCGGTATAGCTTTATCAATATCAACATACTGTCGCTCACTAGTCTTAATTCAGTCACTATGATAATTATGTAGTATTTTTCCAATACTTAAAAATACATTCGTAGAACTTCTGATTATCGTAGCGTAAAATTGACCTATGACAAGCTTTATCTATGACTAATAATATTAAATCATGACGTAAGTTTTCTTATATAGAAAAAAATATGTATGGGTATTGACATACCTAATATGTTATTATATACTCTTTAACGTCGATTATTTTTAACGCAAAATAATTGTAGGAGGTCAATTTGTAGCCGGTTTTGTTACCGCAAAATAAACCTGATCATAATCTAATCTGTGTGTAAAATGCGCAATTAAAAGTTGCTTACTTTATAATCAACACGTGGAATATTCGTATCGTTAATCATGTATCACATATAGATACTTCTACATTTAGCTAAATACGAACCTGATTATGTTTTTATATATTTTAGAAGATCTAGAAACAGCGTCATTCAATTATCACCTCATTGCTGGATGTATATCGAATATTGTCGAATAAGAATTTGAAATTGTTTAAAGCTTCGACAATATGCCTTAATTGGGTTAATAGCTAGAAATAATTAACAATTATCATGAAATACAGCTATTTTATACAGAGATAACAGGAGAAAAATCTTAAGTAAGTATCTAAATAATTCGCAAGGGGTACAGACGGATACGAATATTATAGGAGTTGAGATGTGGGGCACTTACCTACGAGTTTCTCCTACTATACACATAAAAATATCTAAGCGGTCTATGTCAAGGCGATTGAATGTAGAACTTGTACTATTATGATTTTTGATAAAACTCCTAAATCTCTAGAGAAATGTTCCAATGGCGAACTTAAGTTGGAACTAAATTTCCAGATATGACAAAATATTTATCTCTTCTATAACGTAGGAACACTGATAGGACGAGAATTTCCTGCTTTCATGTCATGATCATGATGATGAATATACCTTTTGTTTTAAATGTTTTATGTTCGAATAAAGTACGAACGAACTTTCTAATTATTTCACATCATTATTAATTTTTTTCTGTTCGTTTCCCTTTAAAACTAATGCAAATTTTTGGATTGGACGTTATTCACTACCCCATACATTTGAGGAAGTCCCCTACATCGACTTGTCACTTTGACGAACCCGTCTCCTGAACCCATTGTAGCTATCTAATCCAAAAATGATTATGCACCAACAGTGTCTAACAATAGCTGCCTTACAAGAAATACAAGTTTTGAAAATAACGTAACTCGATTGATTATTTGACTTGACACTTTCTTTTGCCTTTTACCCCAAGTTAACTTGGGAGCTTGTTAGCTAAGTAGGTATTTTATTTCAGGGATGCATAAATGGCATAAACCTACGTTAAACTAATTCTCACATTAAAATAATACAAAATAATGAAGAAGAAATACCAAACAGGTTAAGGATATATCGACAAATTACAATACGACTCAACGTTCAACGATCAAGAAAGAAATACGCACCTATTGCCGTTAAATTTGTTAAAGTAATCTCCTGAACTACTGAACCGATTTTAAATGATTCTTTTCGTGTTGAGAAGCTGCTCTATCTCTGAAGGCTATAAGCTATATTATGGATAAATAAAGATGACAGACTAAGTTTTTTTATTTATTTTTTCTACAATATGGCCTGATTCCTAATTTACGCTGACGAAGTTGCGCGGAACAGTTACACCTATATTCGATAAATTTAGTGTCCGCTACTTGCAAAAGGCTAAATAGGTACTATTTTTATCAATGCACGTAGAACGATTATGACTTAATAACAAAATTGGAATGATGAAGAGGAAAAGCAACATTAGGTATCTATTAGTGCTTTTGGGATTTTTTTGCAATTTTAGTGTTAAAATTACAAAAAAATTCACCGGGTGCATATTGCATTGCAACATGGCTATTGCGGCTTCCTTCCCGGTAGCCATCGAATTTAATTTTCCGTACAACCTTCTAGAAAAATAACTCTATAACTGTTCGAAACTCACTCATAAGGGTGTACCGCAGAGTTATAAACAGGTGTACCTATGTTAAAATATTGGACATGCCGTTGGTGCTTATGATTCCAAAAATTAATAAGTAAAAAATTTAAAAATCAATCAAACTTTCAGGAGCAGAAAGTTAAACAAATTCTAAGAGAGGGCATGTCATAAATTGAATTTAAAAGAATACAAATTGATGATTCATTGTTTTGCTGGAAGCAGTTTCTTGGAATACTCATTCAAATAACAAAAAACGACTTGTAATAAGTAGGTACTAGCGGTGACTAATCTATTGAATACTGATACATGCCTAAAATTCTCATATATTATGCTTACTCACTCTATTTTAAAGAGATTGATTGATTTAGTTTCTTTTTCGGTAATGATAATAATAATATCTTCTGTAATATTACCACTCTATATTAGTTTTTTACAATTTCAAAGCGACATCTGTATTTGACACATAGATTTCTTTTATAAAATGGAACCGACCACGATCACAGGGTTTCAAAATAAATCACTAGGTGGCAGCCGCAATGACGAAAGTTACGCCATCTGTTTAACAAGAATTGTATTTAGTTTGAGTTATACAGGTCTTTAGGTGTGTTTTGTACGTTGAACTCCCCTAGCAGAATACGTTTTATTTAGCAGAGTCGGTATTTTTCAGAGGGGTGTTACCCAACTACGATATAAATGTAGGCGTGTTGTAATAGTAACAGGCAATTTAGAATTTTTTCTGGTTTCAAATCGCTTGGACTGGACCAAGTAAATTATTTTAATAAAACTGCTGCTGCAACGCGACTTCTTGCTAAAAGTTTTTAACCAATTAATTAATTAAAATTTGATAAAAACTCAATTTTAAAACATTGTATAAAACCAAAACCTACTGTAGTATCGTCTCTATTCTTGAATATTTCTTCTTTTAGCAGGATTTTACTCTTGATGGATAGGTAATTAATACTAATTCTTTATCAGTACTTACAGTTCTTGGTAAAACGGATTGCGTCACCGTTAATGATGCCATTGGTGACAACAACAATTGACAATGGCTTAGCAGCGTCGTGGTCGTAGGCGCTGTTCCACGTGGCCGCCGCTGCCGCTGCCGCGGCCGCAGCTGCGCACACGCTGCACTCTGCAAAGATTGGTAACTGTGATCCGATTTTTTCATAATTATGATAATTGTAGCTGGAGGAAATTGTAAAGTAAGTAAATAAGAATTACTGTTAAGAATGGCTTAGGTATTCAAGAAGTAAAGCGGCAACTTTTCTGTATAAGTATCGTTATTCTCCTATCTGATACCCAGTTTAGTTCTTAGTAACAAAGCATTTAAGTAACGTATAATTGATTCCTCGGGATTTAACAAATAATGACAAACATTTACTAAGTATAAAGTGGCGGAAAAAAATTCTAAATTGTTGCACAATATCTGGAAAAAGTGTTGGATAATCATACTAACTATCCGGTACATTAACTGCCGCGTTATTTTTTTTTTCGTTTGTGGCGATGGCGCAGTCACATTCAGCCAAAGAAATTTGAAAAGAAAGTTAAATTTTAAAAAGACGAGGAGTTGGGAATAAAGAAAGATTAAAAAAATGTTAAAAATAAAAATGAATAAGTGCATATAAAAATAACATATTATTTAAACTTTTATATTTTATATTAAAATATTTAAATTTGTATAAGCTTAATCTACTTGTCTGGCTGAATGTGTTAACGCCATAACCATATTTAAAAACACACATTAAAAAAAATAGTAAGTCGATATCAGCCAGACGATCCAACCAGCTAGTTTATTCAGCCAATATAGCACTTTTTTACCAATTTAGTTTATTTTATTTTGGTGAGACACGATCGAAGACTTCATGCAGCAGATAGCCTTTGAAAAGTAGCTAATATTAAATTAGCTAACAAATAGCTTATTTAGGTCTTTTTCCAGATATTGCGCAACAAGCCCTAAGGGCGGGAAGTCGGTCCTGATACCGTCACCGATATTAGGTATCACCGTATGATTATTAGGCACTAAAACTTTGATTGTTTACTTGGAATAGTTTTTTAATAATAGGTCTTAAGTTCTAACTTCAACTTAGTCAAATAACTTTATAGATACTTGGATACCTATTTCTTATCATGATCACTTTAAAAAATTGTATCTATTGCATCCTTATAATTATGTTATTACATATATATATTATTACATAAAAAAATTTAAGGGTAAGTATTTCTATATTAATAATCAAATAAATAACAAAAATACCCATTTAAAAAAAAAGTGACTGTAAAAAGTATATTCGCAATATTTCAAAACCTTAGTAACGCTGAATAACATACCAGAAAAAAATATTATTATAAAAACATATTATTATTTTACTGAAGTGCAACCCCTATTTCAGTCAAATCAAAGAGTTAAATAAACTACACAGAATATACCTACATTTCCACCTTATTCACGGAACAACCAAAATTTTAAAAGACCCTAACAAAACAACCTTGACAAATGAAACACTTATTTTTTCATAATAAACGTTAAATTTACAGAAATAGGTAGTTCAAAGAAATAGTTCAAACTCAATACATAACCTCGCTCATCAGGATATGGCTTGTGTGGCCTTCCGCACCGTCGTCGGTGTTGTCGATAAGAAGATTTGGAATTGGCAACATATTTTTCCCACCTTGACATTTTTTGAAGCCAGATTAGCCAGTACTTGAGTATTTACCAGACATCAAGGACATTCTTGTTTTTAGACAATTAGACGTGGTTAAAGTATAATGGTTCTTAAAAGAAACCTAATAAATAAAGTTTTATTGTTCCATTTGATATGAAAAAATAGGAAAACAAAATTAGAGGAAAGAAAATCGTCAGTCACCCAGTGTTGTTATTTTATTTCATTATGCGCTGTTTAATTTTCTGATTTTCTTTTAGTGATTTCAGATGAAGAAGAAATAAAATCTTCAACATAATATTTTAAACTTTTGGAATGTGGAATGTAAAATTGAGGGCTTATTACTAACCACTTAACAATATTTTATTTTAAAAATTTCTTGAAAGTTCCTTGAAATTAAATTCAACTTTCATGAAATAATAATAAACTGATTGATAAAGAGTTAAATTTTAACCTTATCTTGATTTGTATTTTGTTTTTTTCTTGGGTCTCATAGTGTTTCTTCATAAAAAAATTAAGTATGAGTTAGCTACATTTTTAATGCTTAATTTAGGTAAATTAAATTCTTTATACCTGTGTGTTTTAAACACATCGCCATTATTTGCATATTCATTTTTTAAATGCCACCAGAAGTGCAATAAGTGTTGTAAAAAATTGTCGAAATTTTTGAATTGTAGTTGTTTGATTATATACCTACATACGTGCAAGTACATAACAATTACTCACCCTTCATGTATTTTGCCGAGCCGCCCCTTTCCAAAAACTGTTTTACAATCTTTCACCACATATTTATTACATTATCTCGTAAATAAATTAAATTGTCTTTCTTTTTTCCTGAAAAACACATTATAAATACGAAGAGCTATGTTAACACCACTTGAACTTAAATGGATTAAATGACAATCGCCGTCTGGTACGTGTCTCGCAATTAGTTTATTTTTATTATCTGGTTGTATTACTTAAATTGTTTTGTTATTCTTATTAGAAAAGATAATTTTTCTATTAGATTTTTATGGGAAAATTAAAAGTATACTCGATAGAAGTGACGCGAATGGCGTATAGTGAGGAACTGCGTGGTACATTTCGCGAGATTTTGGGGTGACGCGCATGGACGGGGGATGCTTACCACATTTACTAATAGTAAATAGACATCCCTCCTATGTTTGAATTTTTATTAATAAGCGTTTTCGCTGCTTTGCCCCTATACAGATGTATAAAAAATGGTTACTTATAGTGATATAAGAATTATATTTTCATCTTAGGTATATGTTTTATGTAGGTATGTAAATACCAGTGAAACATCGCAATCGAAAAATTAACAGCTACCTAACCTACTAATTGATAATAAATGTAAGCGTATCACATACGTATTTAGTTTACCTACCTAAGAGGTTAATAATACCTTTAAGTGAGTATTTCTGTCCAAAAATATATATTTTGACTTAGCAAATAGTATTAGATATATTCATTTTAAACCTAGCTGCTCTGAACGCTACTTAAACTCTGCACTGTTATAAAAATGCTGTCACGTCACGTAGGTTACTTACGAAAACTTCATTGTCAAAAATTTTTATTTTGCTTACTGCAATTCACGCAACAAAATGGCATACCTATTTTCAATCTGTCGACTATAGTAAACATACAACAATACGTTAAATGAAAAAAAAAACGTAGCAGTGGAAACTTAAAAACAAAAAAAAAACATTTTGTGAAATAACTCAATAACATGTTGTTTTCATTCCTATTTCGCTCATCAGCTCAGAATGTTGTAGAGCAACATACACGATATAATGTACTAAACATTATATGTTTTATTGCGGCAATATTCGAAACACAAAGGCGAAAGTCGCAAAATTCCCAAAATTACGCACATCTCTAATTTGATCTTTAAAAGTAAGTAATGCATAAACGGTATTATAACCTTGCTGGTTACAATACATCAATACCTGCCTACACCACCAAAATTTAAGGGTTGTAAGTTTGTTAAAGACTTATTGGGTTGCAAGGCAGCTAAGGGAAAGAGCTAATTGACCAAAATTTTAAAATACTTTAAATTTTACAGTTGATAATGTTGTGACATAAGATTCCGTCCAAGGAAACTCGAGGTATGTTAGATGCCCGCATAATAAAACGCATTGATTAGGTGGATTTTGAAAAAAAATATAAGAAATAAAAATTCTGAGTTTAACAATGTAGTACCTACCTACAAAACAATAAACGAACTGAACGATTTTCAATTAAAAGTAATGCGATTTCTATCAACATTATTATGATGTATATATTTATACACGATTGTTTGAACATACCTACAAATTTGGCACAAAAGACCATCTAAATCTTACTTGCCTTACCCAGATGTGATTACCTTCTTAGGAACCCTATTAAGTAGGTATCTACTAGGTAATAAGTTTTCGATCTAGTGTAATAACCTAGATTCCTAGGTACGGATAGATTTTTTTCATTAATAAAGGCAAAGTCAAAGCTGAAGTTAAAGTAATGAAAGTAGATAAAAGTAATACGAGATGCAAGTAAAAACATTATTATGAATGTAATGGAATATTATCGGCCATATTTGTGTAGAGGCGCATGCGCGGCTCCAGCCGGCCGGCAGCTGCCGGACAGCGCGTGGACACAATGCTGGGCTGGAGACACCATCTTTTTATTTTCTCGTGGGGAATTGTCCCCACGAGAAAACAAAACTTGTTTTGTAATAAATAGAAAATAGATTGCTATTTTCTATTTATTACAAAACAAGTTTTGTTACAAAGGTATTGGATATACCTGCATTTTATATTAATGAATTTATAAGTCAGGTACCTTAATACATTTGACTAAGATAATGTCAACATGTTAATTTCTTTTCTTAGCAACCTCACAAAAGAAATTATTAAAAAATATTCGATGCGTTCATTTTTGTGTTATATTCGTACTACATAAGGCATTAGATAGATACCTATGCATACCTTATCTTAATATTTCTTACACAATTAAATATATATGTACAGTGTAGGTTATTAATGTTGTATGAACAAAATTGGAATTTTGGATTACAATAATCCAAAATATTGTAAAATATATAAAACGTGTTTTTTTCTGTCAAATAACAATAACAACAAGTAACAATTTCATTAAATAACATTTCAGTGTTAATACGTACAAATAAAAATAATTACGTTACCTATACATGTGCAATAAATGGTAAATAAAATAAAGATCATATTATTTTAAATTCTTTAGCTACTGCGGAAGAGCTAATATGCCAATAAATATTTAAACGTAGGTACCTAGGAGATTTTGAAGGCAATAAAATATATAATAAACATTTGTCGCATATGCATCAATTCTGCATTCATATTATCTCATTATGGTTACCCTATTTATACCTGACCCACCCTCTAACTTTCTATAAGAACCACAGAGTATCGATCTATTTTTATAAATTTTGGACAAAATGTTTTCGTGAATAGCACAAACAGTAATAAGAGCAAAATCACAGTTTCACCTCTAGCACATCGATATATTTTAGGTAATAATCTGAAATAGGACAGAATCACTATGTGAAGACAATCTTAATTACATGGGTTATCACTGGTAAAGGTTGCATACCTACTTGCCATGAAAAAAGTGTCTTCAGAAATATTTCGCGCTTCAAAAATACTAGAAATTAATCATTTACCTCTAAGGAGAGCTAGAAGGCACATCATAAACCTATAAAATGTATAAATGGGTAATACATTTCAGGGTGTTTTTTTTTTCCTTTTCCTACTTATGTACAGGTCCCTTTCCTCCGCTATACTAAGCTCGCACGACAACAATAAAACAATAATAATTACATGCTTAAATCAAAACCACTGCAACGACAATTTGTATTTACACAAATAAAATTATTAGAAAAATTAAAGTTTATATGGCATTAATTAACGTAAAATAGGAACTAGGTATGTAATAATGTTACGACAACTCTTTGTTACCAACCTAAATAATGAGGTATGTGTTTTATCAAACGACATGGTTCTTAACAACATCAAAGCTGTGAATGGAAACTGTGCCAATCGCGATAATGATTGTTTATCATAAAAAAAGTGACGATAATGTTTCATGAAATATTTATATTTAATAAGCTCTTAGATCAGAGGTCTCAGCTAGTTTACAAATAGGGGTGTTTTTTTTTTGGAAAAAAAAGCGAAAAAAATGAATGCTCGTAAAAAGCCGATTTGACGCGTGCCAGGAATATTTACGTAAAAAAATGCCCAGGCAAGGGGCTACGTTAAATTGCATTGGCCACCAAAGATATGGTCTTTAATGAATGGATATATCATAAAATAATATTAAATATATATGTACATACTCTTCTGTAGATGTACCTAAGGTATAAACTAATACCTAGATAATCGTTGACGATTAAATAATATAACTTTAACAATGTTCTGAATACTTCAATACTTTTCAATAGATCAAGATAACAAACAATCAATATTTATCTATCTACATAACCAAAAATAACTAAGTAACTATGTATTTTCTTAGTGGATAATGTGTTTACACATAAACATCAACAAGGTTATCGATTCAACTTTACGGCAATTGTACAATGCTATTCGAGATTATGGATGGAGACTTTGCAACTTGCTAACGGACATACAATTATTGTCTTACTGTCTATCTTAGCCCAATTATTTATTTTTTTATTTACATTCAAATAACATTTTAACTCTCTAACTACTAACACTTTAACTTTGTAGGTGTAATTGTTTTAGATTGGAAGCAGAATTATTTATATCAAAAATATTGACCAGTGCAAAGAATAGAGAACAAATCTGTTCTAATTTATACTTAACAAGCACTTTTTTTATTTTTTTCCGTAGTTGCAAATGCAGATGTGCGAATGACCGCTCCCCTAACTGTCAATCAATCAGGATCTGCAATAAGTATAGAGAATGACCCCATGGTGACCACGGGAAAGTGAAAAAAATTCACAATGGATCCAAAAAACCCATATAAGTATTCCAGATAAAATCCAAATTAATGGGAAAGCCATTCATCGGAATTAAGCCCACGTGTCAGGCATGAAATACAATAGTGATTTTAATAGGAAAAGTTTTATAAATTTAGAAAATAATGAGTGTCAGTTTAAACATATTATTAGCTAGGTTCTACAAAAATATTTAATAATCTTTTAATTCAAG
>DWBW01000267.1:0-11288 GCA_018231125.1 Spialia spio | reverse complement strand
TATACTTTATGAAGGTAGGTACCTACTTATCTACCTATTTATTATTGAAAAATCAATTGAATTACTATCAAAAAAAATTCTTTAATAACGTTACGTAATCTTGTGAAAACAAGATTTTTATTTTTATATCATTTTTTAATTTTCTCGCACCAATTTCAATGGTAGTATCTACATGTGGGAAAATCATCTACCTACATAAATTAAAAACGAATATATTATATGGCAGCTATTTATAAATGCATTATTACAATACATATCTACACATTTCTAGGTAAATTTCCGTTAGCCTTAAGTGTAAACTTACCATATTTTAAATGCTTAATGTATGCTACTTCTAGATAGTTGGACCACAGATTGGCGTAAACCGAAATTTATCCTAGACATTTAGCTGATCCTGATAAGAGAATGTGCAATGCTGGAAACTTCTTACTTTTATTTATTATTTCATTTTACCTACTTCACTCACCGAGTCTCTTTATTTTCATTTTTCAAACGAAAGCACACACTTCGTTCGTTGTAAGACCGAAGAAGTCTTTATGGTAATATGGTTCGTACTTATTCGTATTTACCTAAGTTGGTTATGGTAATGTTACTGGTATGGTGTATGGTATGGTTACTGGAACGAATATGTCCATTCATTCCTTTAGTTCATTTTATATTAAGATGAAAATGATTTGTAACACAAGAATCTAAATTCTATAAACGTTCCTAAAAGATTTTATAAAGGTTTTATTGGTTAAAGCTTCCTAAAGGTAGAGCCTTAAAATTATTAAATTACAAGCTTTTGTTAATAAATACTAGATAATTGAATCCTAATAAAAAGAGATAGATACATATTACAAAGGCTATACTTATTATGTTTAATACGGAAATATGCATAATATATGTACATACCTACATTATAAGTACATTAAGATTGTCAAAATATCTACTTATATAATGAAAAATGTAAATGTCTACTACGATTTATATCTTGCGTCGGGCCTCGTAGTAGACTTATAACAACGTGACATTAAAATTACACTGATAATGATAGGAGAAACATTTATTTATAGATAGAACAGTCACAAAAATTAAATTTATCTCATAAAAAGTACCCCTACAAATTTTGTTCAATGAAATAAATGCTCCAAAATAGTCGTACTTATTTAATTCAGATACCTAGTACAATTTTATTAAACATAATAAAGTTAGGTACATAAAAATTTTGATAATATAATGTACCTAACTTATATCAAAGTTAATAGATATTGTAAACATAAAATGAACTATAAGTATGAACCATAATACCTGGACTGTGCTATGAGTGGATTGGTGAAGCCATAACAAAGTGGTATGTGCAGTCGCGTGTCGGTGATGCGGGGCCAAGTAGTCTCCCCCCAGGGTCTGGGCATCATCGGCATCCGGGTCTCCGTGGACCGGGAGGCCCGCTTCGGGTTCACCCTCACGAGGCAAGGTGGATGGTAAGTTGCACTGGTAACAAGATCAGATGGTGATGGGTAAAATATACTTAGTTGTGAATACTTATAGCTATGTAGGTATAGATTTAAAACAGATAAGCAAAAAATGCAAAAGAAACACAATAACAAAATAGGTAGGGTACATCATTATTTGATTTTCTTAGGAAAAACAGGTAGGTACAGGTTATACAGAAACAAAATAGGTACAAATCAATAACATCAAAAAAGATTTCTATGCACACAGTTAATTGGTATAGGGTCTACGCAAGTAGTTCAATACCTCATTAAGATGTTACCGCTCGATTCGGTTTCTAGATGTTGCTGAAAAGTCAATGTGGATTAAACAAGAAAATGCAAAAAGCTAAGCTACGACATTAAATGGAAACGTGAACAAAATAATTAGCTTTTATTCAACGATTCACTCGCAGCAAATTCGATTTTAATCGTGTGAATTTAATTTCTTCCTCTGTAGGTAAATAATGATTTAAATATTTAACGGCGATAGAATCTTTAAAAATCAAACAAAAAAGAATGATTGTATTTATTATATTGTGTACGAATATGACCGACGTGACGAACTCGATTAGTTTCATGTTCACGCACCATCACGCTTTATTATAATCAAAAGTCGGTAAAAAATTTCACATTACAAACTTACTTGCCGTGGTAAATTCACCATGGTAGATATAGGGTGTTGAACTTTAATAGTGAAAAAATTAACAATATCCGAATACTTTACATAGTAGGTATTTTTAGTCTAGATAGGTACCTTTAGGTATTAGATAAGAGTATTTTTTCTTTGCATTTTCCTTGAATATAGAGTGGATCTTTATCTCTGATATGTAACGAATTTTCCAGATAAAAAATATAAAATACAGATCTGGATTTTGGCGTACATAAAATTACGAAAGTGTCTATCACAATAATATGTCCTGTATTATCTTAGGTACCTATATCAAAGTCTAGTACTTTAGTAGCCTCGTGTAATCCCGACATAACTCATCTTTCGGGAATAGCCGCGTTAACGAAGTTATGGATTGTTCATCGCTCGTTCATAGCAAACTTTATCATTAACGCTGGCTGGATTAATTATTTACTTTTTACAACGTTAATGATATCTCTGTTGAAGGCTTGACCTACACAAAAATCTGAATTCAATTCAATAAAACTGCCTGCTCTAGGTAGATATACCTAAGTTAAGTAGTTTAATTTCATGTTTAGGTAGGTATATACCTATTTGTGTACCTATTCTTATTGGCAGTGCAAAATCGTGCCTTCTATCAATACAAATTTGACACGTTAGACTGAAAAGAAGCAGTTGACTGTTAATATTAATTTAACGTGTAAATATTAATTTCCCACAACTATTTAAATTCATATCCATTTTAATACAATGTTATGCTTACAAAAAATTAATTTCCCACAACTATTTAAATTCATATCCATTTTAATACATTGTTATGCTTACATAAAAAAAACATTTAGATTTTAGATTAAATAAAATCTACCTTTACCATCCCAATGTACCTAGTACTTACTTAAAAGTCGGTTGAAGTATTCCGATTCAACTCTACTTCTCAGGGAACTTGCGTTTCTTGGCACGCTACTCATCCCTGATTTGAGTGCACAGTATCCAGATGTTACCTGCAATCTTGGTTATATCCGTCGACCTACTTCCTTAATAACGTCGAGACTGCCACTAAACTCAGTATCCTACCTGCTATCGACATAGTTTACTCTAAAATATTTTACCTGCTTAACTATCGCCAGTCATATTTGCCACTGTTGACCTATTTTACACAATCTGTAAGTGAAGCTTGAGAAACTTTTGTATTATTAATACTTTCACAATAGGAATTGCTATTCTGGAAATCTGAAAATTATGCCATTTTCTTACCTGCAAATCTCATCTCTATAATAACGAGGAAAATACGCAATTATCTACGCATTGACTAGGTCAATGTGTAAAAATATAAATTAGCAAATTATAACTAAATGGATAAAAAATAAAATAAGCAGATACACACTTAGAAGGAAAAGGAAAATTGATAACTATATTGACTCGTATAAAAGGTTGATGAATTAGCATTAAAGTCTATCTTTTCTACTGGTTTTTTTTTGTTTTAAATTTGTGATTTAATAATTTTAGTGGGTACTTAAATACTTTATTAGAGGGCCTACAACCCTTTATATCTACTTATAGCCCAGTAATGAGCTGGGTCTCTCCCCACAACCGGGGAGATCTATTATTAATATTAATCTCCTAATTAAGTAATTAGGAAATTATCTATTCTATTGTTTTTTTGTAAGTAGGTACTTAGAATGTTTATCTACTAAATTATTGAATCAAATAGTACTTACTTTCCTGGTAGGAGTACCGATATGCTCCTCGCCTATCACATAATAGCGTGACTAACAACGCTATTTGCTAAACAACCAGAACCTATCGTGGTTATATATGCCTATAGAATCATACCATAACATCTACTCAACGATTATTTTAATTTTGCGTCACGGACATCATAGATTTCTTACACATAATCAAATTATTCCACAGCGTTCACAGAATATAAAGCCGATAGACAATTTTGTAATTGACTACGGAAAATTACCTCGTCACGGCTTGATTAATCCCAATATTGACTTAGGATTCGATATTTGTCTTATTAGGTATATTCAACCGTCAATTTTAAACCTATTGCTGGCATACGTTCTTTGAAGCTTACCTATTAGTTAATAAGAACAAAAATCAATTAAATAATTCATCATGCCCACTTAATAAAATAATATTATATAATATTATATTAAAGTAGGTAGACATATCCTGTCTTCTGGTAGTAAGATAACTACGAAAATAACGTTACGTTTCTGTACCTACCTAGCTTACAGGTAGATAGGTATTATCATGTCACAATAATGAAAGAGACACTTCAACGAATACAGAAACACTCAAGTAAGATTTAATAACTGAGGTAGTAATTAAAGTTTTACACCACTAAGTAGGTACACATAAGTTTATAGTGGGTAGGTACATATGCTGTAATAGAAAGGTAACCAGTTTATAAATAAAATAATCAAACAGAATAATTAATAAATAATTATATATTATAGGTTCGACGTTCTGGTCAACGGCGGAGGAGCAGTAACTCTTCAGTTTCAACGGTCACCTTTCAAACCTTTGCGAAAGACAGTGTTTGTTCCCTGGAACCAAATCGTGGTGTTGCCAGCCGTACAGATGGAGCTGAGTGATGACAGTGTTAAAGTACCAACGCCGAGGTAACTAGGATATTTCCGTTTTGCTTTTCTTTCCAAAAATATCTCTGCAAACCTGCTTCGATGAAAGAAACCTTCACGTCTCACTTATTTCAGAGCGCCCCCACGTCTTGATTGGTCCCCGATGCCGCAGTGGTGGGAGGCAGAAACTCCTCCTTGTGCAGCTCATGATCACGAAAGACTTAGACCTGAGGTTGTGGCCATGCCGCCTCTTGCTGCGCCTGCTGCATCTTCTGCCACAACCACCACCGTTATATATCCCGAAGCTCAGGTATACCTACAACTGGTTACCTTTGAACATTTGTTTATTTTTGCTCCTTTCCCTTTGACAGCCTGATATTTACAACGGTATAATTTCTTCCAGATCGTCAGCGAATCTATCGATATTCCGGGTTCGTTGGTGAAATTGACGTACCGATCTTCGCAAGCAGCTGGCTATTTGTCATGTGTCCATGTCCAACTAACGCGTAAGATTGTTCCGGCTGCTCTCGCACGAGTACATGTAAGGGTTGAGATTGAAGGATCGCTGCATACGCATACATATGAAGCCGATCCTGACCTCACTCATGTATTCGCATGGAATAAGAGGAATGTTTACAAACAGAAGGTAAGAGTTTCATAGAATTACTGGAGATGTCGATTTCAAGGTCTTAACTAGGAGTAAAGTGTTTTCTAAAAAAATGTTTTCTGAATTTCAGGTGTACGGCCAGGCTCAAGCAAAAATATCTATTGGATACGAGTATTCTTCATGTGTTGCAATTGTTTGGGAAACACAGACAGCAACATTAGCAGGGTTTGACGTTGATATATCAGACATAGGCGGTTGGGGATTAGATATTCATCATCACTACAACTTCCATGAAGGAATTTTGCAAAAAGGAGATGGAGCTATGCTTCATCTCAAGCAATATCCTAGAACCGTACAGGTAGAAACATTTTCGAATGATATAGTTAGTTACCAACAAACTATATATAAGGTATCCCAAAACTTACATTTATTTCATTGGTATATCTTTCAATTTATTAAGGTGGTGATGGGAACGGGTCTTCAGCGATCTTTGGACTGTCCTGATCATTGCAACGGAAAAGCCGCAGATGCACGTCTTCTCACTCCCACGGCTCTGACGTCTGGCCCTGACGGCTCTCTTTATGTTGGAGACTTCAATCTTGTACGACGCATCACGCCGGAGGGAGTTGTCACTACCATCCTAAGACTGGAGTAAATATTAGCATAATGAAATATTTATTGTGAACAAACGCCGTCAACAAAAATTAATAATCATGGTTTTTTTTCAGAACGACACAAGTTGCATATCAGTATTACATCTGTATATCTCCTGCGGATGGATATCTTTACATATCAGACTCGGAAAGACATCAAGTGAGACGAGTGCTATCGTTGAAAAAAGTTCGTGACCCATCATCGAATTCCGAACCTGTAGTTGGTAATGGAGACAGATGTGTACCTGGAGATGACTCGAACTGCGGAGATGAAGGACCTGCACTAAAAGCGAAGCTGGCTCATCCAAAAGGTATCAAAATTTTCAAATTTTTTCAGTGTAGGTAACACCGTTAAAAATAATAAAAACACAATTATACATAAATTTGTATTTTTTAGGTCTTGCTATTGCAGCTGATAAAACAATGTACATTGCTGATGGCACTAACATACGTGCTGTGGATCCGAATGGTATAATTCACACCCTGGTCGGTCACCATGGTCATCACAATCATTGGTCACCTGTACCTTGCAGAGGCGCTATCGCTCCTTATGAAGCTCAACTGCAGTGGCCAACTGGCGTCGCTTTATCTCCCTTGGATGGGTCACTTTACTTTATAGATGACAGAATTATTTTAAAACTTACCGTAGACATGAAAATAAAAATTGTAGCTGGTCAGCCATCTCACTGCCGTCTTGGAAATGATGGAAAACCTATTACTAAATCAACCAATAAAACTAACACAGAGTTTAGAGAAGATTCTAATTTAGGGACAATACTTGCCATAGCTTTTGCACCAAGCGGTATTTTATATGTAGCCGAGTCGGACTCTAAAAAAGCCAATACAATTAAATCCATTGACCCATCAGGAAAAATTATGCACTTTGCGGGCAAAATGCAGGAAAACCTGAAAGAACTTAGTTGTGAATGTAACTCATCTATATCTGCTACTGTTATTCCGGCTAATCCTCGTGATGAAGGCGCAGGTTGCCCCTGTCGACTTAGTGTAGTAGCAGGAGATGAACCGCCTACAAGTACTGAAACGCTATTGTCATCTAATGCCAAATTCCAAACAATATCTGCTTTGGCAGTCACCCCCGATGGTGTTCTCAACGTGGTTGATCAAGGTATTATTTTATATTCTTTAATAAGTGTGAAACATAAAAATACCCAAAAATAGCGTGCGTTTACTTTTATCTTACTTACCGCTTTAATTTTCAGGTTCTCTCCATATTTTGGCTCTGAAACATTACCTACCCTCTCACGATGAAAATGGAGAATTTAGAATACCATATCCTCCCACATCAGAAATATACGTCTTCAATCGCTATGGTCAGCACATAACGACTAAAGATTTAACTTCAGGAAAAACTAGATATTCATTCTTGTACTCAAAAAATACCAGTTTCGGAAAATTGTCCACTGTCACAGACGCCTCTGGAAACAAAGTACAATTATTAAGAGATTATAGCAATGTTGTAAGTTCTATAGAAAATACGCAAGATCATAAACTCGAATTGAAGATTTCTGGAATTGGATATTTAACTAGAATAGCAGAAAAAGGATCTTCCGAAATTGAATTAGACTATGATGCTAATACAGGATTACTTAACAGCCGATCAGGGGTATGTACTATATTTTAAATTTATTATATATTTATTTGGCTATTTTGTCCTGTTTTCTAATATGATTAAACAGTAACATAGACTTCTTCAACTATTTCTTAAGATTACTTGTTTTTTCAGGCTGGCGATACAGTTATCTACAACTACGACGAACTCGGTCGCGTTATTAAAATTATAATGCCCTCAGGAGAACAAGTTAATATTAATTCTGGCTTGGCCAAAAACTATGGGCTAGCTGTCACTGTATCTAATCCATCAAGTACCATTCCTGTAGGAGTGGCAAAGAAATGTGAATATGTTTTACATGGTCAATCTTTCAAACAAATAACAATAAATAATGGAAAGCAAATAACTGAAGGCCGGATATATTCTAACAACACTTTACTCATTGATACACCTTGGTCGGGTAAATTTGAGAGTATTGCAGCAGCAAAACATCCCTTACTTGAAGCAGCATTGCCAATAGAAGCTGAAATGCTTCATATGTGGTCGCATCAATCTACAACTTTTGGTGATGGACTCGTAAATACCATGTATTCCTTATACACTCTAGTTGGCGATGTAAGAAACCCACAACAAACGCTAAATAGAGAAATATGGGTAAACGATTCAAGAGTACTAATAATTGAATTTGATCAATTCAAAAGCAAAGAAACATTCTTTAATGCAGATAGAAATCCATTGTTTACTATTGCCTATGACGTTGCTGGATTACCTTTATCATTTACTCCTCATGGCGCTGGAGTCCCATTGAATATATCTTACGATCGATTTTATAGAATCAATGGTTGGAAATGGGGCGATAGTGAAGAAACATATAACTATGATCCTCATGGAATGTTATCTGAAATAACAAGCACACAAGACGGAACTAAATTTATTTATTATAACGAAGGAAATCTTGTTTCAAAGATAACACTCGCTAGCCAAAGGAGTTTTAAATACTTATACGATAATGATGGCGGCTTGACGCATGTTGTTCTACCATCAAGTACTAATCACACCTTTAGCGTACAGCCATCTATCGGATTTTTGAGAGTTACTTACACCCCACCTGGTTCAACCAGGAAGTATTTGCAACATTATTCCCACACAGGAGAACTCCTCCAAACCGTATTTCCTGGCGATGGAGCCAGAGTGATATATCGTTATTTTACAACAAACAAGGTCTCCGAGGTAGTACACGGAGATGGACAGACACAAATACATTATTCTGAAACTAGTGGGCTGCCATCGGAAATATTACACGTTGATCGTGATATAGACTATCGCTGGGAATCGACTTACGTTGGCGGGTTACTTGTCGAAGAAAGACTTGACTATGGCGCAAAAACAGGACTCAGTAATGCAAAAATAATTTACGAGTATGACAACAATTACAGAACAACAGCGGTTCAAGGACGCATCGGTGGTCAAACGCTCATTCCACACCATATAGTGTACAATAGCAAAACTGGAGCTCCAGAAATACTGGGCCAATTTACAGTATCAAAGCAGAAGTGGAACGAAACTTCTGTTTATGATGGTATCGCAATGTTTTCACGAGCACTTAATGAGCAGTTCCTAGAAAAAGAGATCAGTGTAAATATTCATCGGATGGAAGTGTTTAGAATGGAGTTTATTTATGACAAACATGGCAGAATATCACAAACTAGAACACACACAAGAAATGTCGGTGTGAACACTTATACTAACGTAAAGAACTACACATGGGATTGTGATGGTCAACTTACTGGTCTTGAGGCACAGGAGCCGTGGGGATTCAGATACGATGACAATGGAAACATGCTTTCCTTAACGTACCGAGGGAATACTATACCAATGGAGTACAATGATATGGACCGTATCATTAAGTTTGGTGAAGGCCAATACCGATATGATAGTAGAGGGCTTGTATCCCAAAACGCACGAGAAGAACGATTCCAGTACAATGCCAAAGGTTTATTAATAAGAGCAACTAAACGTGGAAGATTTGATGTCCGCTATTACTATGACCATTTGGATAGGTTTGTTTTACAATATTTTATAGTCAAATATTTAAATAACGTTTTCTCTAATAATTATACCATAAAATTAACTAATACACATTTTCAGGTTATCCACAAGAAAGGACAACTTTGGTAATGTTACACAGTTCTTCTACACAAACAAAGAAAAACCGCATGAAGTCAGCCATATTTATTCACCTCGTGAAAATAGATTTATGACATTGGTATATGACGATAGAGGACACCTTATTTATACACAGGTAATTTCAGCCTATCACTTTTGCAGCTTCCCTACTGAATTTTAAGAATCCTCTTATTGAAACATTTCTATGAAAATTCTATTTTCTACATCTAATCTAATCATCTAATCATCCATATTTATATTGCTAGGTTGCTCGACACAAGTACTACATAGCAACGGACCAATGTGGAACTCCCGTTATGATCTTTAATCAATACGGTGAAGGCATCAGAGAAATAATGAGGTCACCGTACGGACACATTGTTTATGACTCAAATCCCTATCTGTATCTCCCAGTTGACTTCTGTGGAGGATTATTGGACCAAGTAACATCATTAGTCCATATGGCAAACGGAAAAGTATATGACCCTCTTATTGGCCAATGGATGTCACCATTATGGGAAAATCTTATAGAAAGAATACATACACCAACCCAATTACACTTATACAGATTTAATGGAAATGACCCGATCAACGTTAGACCACAATATAAGAAACCAACAGGTAGGTTACATAAGTGATTTTACACTTAATCCTTTTAAATTTCATGTTAAATGAAACTGTAAAAAAATGTAAAGATAACTTAAATAAATATAATTTCCTATTAAAAATTATTTGTTGTTTTTCAGATCATTTAACATGGTTAAAACTGCTCGGATATGACACCAAGAGTTTGGCTCCTCAACTTTATCCCGATGAATTGCCTGGTGGTTCAATACTACCAAGTATACCACGCGGTAGACCAGTGTGGGGATCAGCTCCAGGAGAAGCCGACCCCAACGTACCTTCGGCTATGTCACTATTACCCAGTGTTACCATAGAATCCGGATTTCTTTCGCATATGTCTAATAAAAGAATAGCTGATTTCCGAAGCTTGTCCATACCAGCAATGTCTGCACTGAAAACAGATGCATTAAATCTGTCTCCTAAGCGGATCGGCTCAGATTCGGAGCCACCATTCGGACGGGGAATTCTTGTTTCGAGGAACTCACGAGGCCGCGCTGTAGTCACGGCAGTGCCCTCGGCGAACGCAATATATCGAGACGTGTACACATCAGTATTCAACCGGTCCCACCTGCTGCCGTTCTCGTTCGTCGTGCACGGAGATCAACAGGACGTATTCTACTTCGTGAAGGAGGAGACGTGGCGGGCCGCGGACGACAAGCAGCAGCTGAAGCGGATGCAGGGCAAGCTGAACGTGACATTCCACGAGGTGGCGGAGGGCGGGCGGTCGTACGCGGACGTGAAGATCCACGGGCAGACGAGCATCGTGAACCTACGGTACGGTACAAGCGCCGAGCGCGAGAAGCAGCGGCTGGTGCACCACGCGCGCGCCGCGGCCGTGCGCAAGGCGTGGCACCGCGAGCGCGAGGCTCTGCGCGCCGGCACCAGCGCGCTCGAGTGGTCGGCGGCGGAGCTGGACGAGATCCAGAAGGCGGGCTCGGCGGCGGGCTACGAGGGCGAGTACGTGCACGACGTGG
>DWBW01000266.1:0-11289 GCA_018231125.1 Spialia spio | reverse complement strand
ATTCCTAGTCCGGAGGCCTTACTAGGCGGCATGAGAACATCCTGCACGGGATGCCCACTAACCCAAATCCTCACCAATCCGCATTGGAGCAGCCTGGTGGAGTATGCTCCAAGCTTTCCCCGTTTGTGGGGAGAGACTCAGCTTCGCTGTATGCTATAGTAAGGCCTGTTGACAGACGTGTATTCTGTGTGATATGATGAGACTAGACACTTTCACTGCGAGGCTTTAAAACGTGTCCAAGTTCGCTGTCCAGTTCGGCACACATTGTAAGTAATCTGTGTGTCCCGCAGGAGCAATCGTATTTGGTAACTAAAATGTACTCTGTGAACTAGTTTGCAGACGCACGGCGAGTCTAGCCTATCATGCGCAATAATTATAATTACGCCGGCATGTTTTTCGTAGCAAACGCGTAGACGACTCGTAGCAGACTCGTAGACTGGTTTTCATAATTTAACGACTTTTGTGTGAGCACTAGCGAAACGAGAAAACATGGTGAGTTGCAGCGCTGGCGTAGCCAATTTTCGTAAAACATGCCTGTGTGTAGTAGCAGCACGAGCGATCCGGAAGAGGAACCACATACATAGGTGTTTTCAGGAGTGAACGTGATTCCTTTAATAATTCTGATATTTTTCGATTTACCAATATATCTTCAGTTTATTTAGAAATTCATGTTTTTAGGGTTTCGTACCCAAAGGGTAAAACGAGACCCTATAACTGACACTTCGCTGTCCGTCTGTTCATTCGTTTGTCACCACACTAGGCCTGTACCTATCTCATGAACCGTAATAGATAGACACTTGAAATTTTCAAAAAAAAAAAATAGAACAAAAGAAATACCTAGGTATATAAGGGGCGGTCTCATACAAGAAACCTGATTTTTGTAGATAATGGTACGAAACTTTACTTCTAGTGCGATTCTATTTAGGTACTCACCTCGTGCACAGTGTTTCATGCGTGAGTAGGACCTAGTAAGTAAAAATAATAATATTATAAATAAATAAATAATGAAAACAATCAATACAATTTGATAACAATATAATAATAATAATTTGTATTATTTAAATATGGTTAAATCAGTTAAGTTTATACACAGTAAAACACAAACATTTGTCCTAGGTGGGGATCGAATTCACGACCATTATTGACGACACTACACCAAGTGGCCAGTCGAATATTACATAAGTAAGTAGAATTAATTAGTTCTGGGTTGTACCTATGTAATAAGATTTATTTATTTCATAGATCTCTATTACCTATTGTAGCAAAATATTATAAAATAGATTAGGCATATTGTAGTTAGAGCCATTAAAATATTAGTAATAATAAAATAATAAAATATCTTTACTTAAGTAGGTAGATACCTACCTATGTCTCTACAATGCGAGAATTGGGCTTTAGGTTTTTAAAAACCCCCGACAAAATTATGTAATCAAGCATTATGCAGCGGCGGTCATCTTGGATTTAATTTTTTATAGTGTATTGTATTCTGCTACAAGTTAAGCCCTTCTATTTGATACCAATATTGAGGGAGTTATACTAATCTCAATACTCATCATACGTAAAGATAACTACGTCATACAGTTACTTAATAGAAAGGTACTAATGATTTCACGCCTTGCTTTTGTCCACGACTTCCTCTGGTAAAAAAGTTATCTACCTTGCACCATTATTCGCTTTTAGAGTTTCGTACCCAAAGGGTAAAACGAGAGATGAAATTTTCAGAGATGATTTATATTTCTGTTGTCGCTATGACGATAAATAAGAAATAAATAGAAAAATAAATATATAAGGGTGTTATCATACAAAAAATCTGATGTTTTTAAAGATAATGTAATGAAACCTTTCATACGCGAGTCCAAATCGCACCTGGCAGTTTATTTTTCACCGTTTAAACCGTTCTTTGAACCATAAAAATCATTTCAGAAACGACATCAGCTACATCAGCGTAGTCGTTCTCGAGTTTTAGTGACTCAAAACGGAGTGCCTATTCGACGTAGGATGGCAAAATCAATCAATTTGAAGTTTTATTCAATAGATTGCCTTTCCTTTAATAGTACCTACCTAGTGTGCCGTAGATAGGTACCTACTGTAGCTCTGGATGTAAACCGCCAAAAAACTTTGTTTTTGTTTTATCGAAAAGCTATTGTTGATGTTGACATAATTGTATACCTACCTATTATGCTAGGGTAACATTCGCAACTTTGCTAAAGGTCATGGTTGAGTGTAACGCACATTTAGCGGGACTCTAATAGGTAGGTATATAACTTCTGCGTAAAAAGAAATAGTAGCTAGATAACAGGGGTTACTAAGTATTCTTTCACCAAAAGAAAAAAAAACTACTTTGCGCAGCCTTATCTTCAACAGTTCGGGGCTTTCCCATTTTTTACGTACCTGGCAATATCTTATCAAACGCCTAATTACGGCAGCGAAACCACCTGTCTGCTATCATCACTGTACATAGGCCTTCGCATATACTTCCGTGCGTCTTACGCGCGGTCCCTCCCCCACACCACGATTGGTTGTCGAAGAGGATGCGCGCGCAGCGGCCCTCCTCGCAGTCGGGTGTGAGATGATGTGACTCCGAAGGAGCCGGTCGTGGCCGCAATGTGGACTCGCGGCCAGTGCTGCCGCGACCTTGCCGCAACTACTCGTATCTCGTCGCTCGACCGACTCTACGTAGAGCCGACGTAAAGTCTTCGTGTCGCAAAATACTTCGTTAAAGCTGTTAGTAGTTTTTGTAACAAACTTTTTAGTTCCTTTTCCATTACCGGGGGCCTTTAACAAATTGAAAGATACCGGATAAAAGTTAACTTCAACTTTTAGAATGAAGAAAGCCAAACTTTAAACTTTTTTGTAGCTTCATTTTTGAACTGCAGTTTTCATTGGTGATGTGAGATGGGTCAGCATCGGGAGCATAGAGATTGTAGAGGCGCACATGTTTTCCGGTTGACGGTAGCAGGGTGCGCGTGGGCATGCGCGCTGCTGGTGACTGCGGCCGCAGATGCGCATGCTGATGTCGATACGTCTACAGGACTTGGTGACAATTCTTTGACTAACTCAGGTAAGTTCATTGCCATGGGTGGTTAAAAATATGTAATAAAAGAGAGTAGTTGTAAAATTCTTAATTCCACCTTAGTCTTATAATTTACAAATTTATCCACCACTTGCAACTAATTT
Organism: Spialia spio; assembly: GCA_018231125.1. Lineage (NCBI taxonomy): Eukaryota > Metazoa > Arthropoda > Insecta > Lepidoptera > Hesperiidae > Spialia > Spialia spio. Next base: position 8,112 of record DWBW01000266.1, on the reverse strand, counting down.
TCATTAGCATTTTGTTGTATCATTGTCGATTCTTAATCTACCATATATTGGTAGATAGATATAAAGGTACCTACTTAGTTTATTTTACTACGGCATAAAATATTTTATGTTTTAAATGTTAAATAAAAGGCAAATTGAAAAATTACATAAGACTTCATAAGAAAGACACACATCTACTCTTGGTGGATACCTACACTTATTATTTTCTTGTTGTAAATACCTAGTTGGTATTAAAACCCAGTTTTTAGTTGTAAATAACTTTAATAATGTTAGGTATAATAGGGACCTACATTGTTTAGAGAATAAATGTAATATAAAGAAAATGACACAACCACACAATAATTATGTCATGATGAAATGACAAGTAGAACTTTTACAAGGTTAGATACTTTTATACCTATGCAGTTATTTGGATTACAAATAAAGTAGGTAGATACAGTGACATCCTCTAACATTGTTTGACATCCTCCAACAAGTAGGACACTTTTGCTTTGCCTTCGCATCTAAATAGGTATAAGAAGGTATACACGATATCCAATTTTAGCTAAAATTCCTAATAACAAGATACCTATACCTATGTAGTTTTAAAAAATCTATCGAGTGAAACAGTTTCTTTCTCATATCTTTTTCTTCTTCAGTTAGGTACATTTGGTATAAACTACCTACTCTTCCTTTTTTATCTTGTATCATTAGGTAAATATATGTTATGGGCGTTTATTCCTTTTTTGTTTGAGCGGTTTTCATACAAATTGAAAATCAAAATATCGCAAGATTCAAATGAGACTGCTCACTTCAGCACAATATAAGAATCTAGTGTTTGTATGATATTTTTTTTCAAAAAGGTATTAGAACCTAAGTTTTTTAAAGTTTTTATAATATTGAAAACTGCAATAAAAATCTTTTAAATAAGAAATTTTGAAAAATTCAAACAATTAGCACTAGATTTTTATATTCTGCTAAAGTGTGCAAGTTAGGCAAACTTTCATTAGAATCTATTTTATAAAATTTTATTCTTCAGATTTTTTGTCGTTTTGTTTGCATGAAAATCGCTGGAAACGAAAACCAAATAAGCGGTTCTATGGTAACGGTAGGTACCTACACACGTACATTAAATTTAATGAATGTTCTTTAATAAATTTAGAATTTCATATCATTATTATTTTTGACTCATAGGTACCTACGTACTTAATACGCTAGGTACTTAAATTTTACCGAGAAAAGTATGGTAAGTACGGCCGTGCTGTGTGGCTCGAGCTGGCGAGATAAAGCTTTGTCGGCTAGGTAGACCTAATATTTAATTGGCTGAAAACAGACATTATTTATAATTGGGTAGGTACGTATTGATTAAGGTAATACGTAGGTAATGATTGGTGCTTCGTTTGCATAATATTTGGTCATGTAGTAACTACTTAAGTATAGGATATTTTTTTAAAATAAAGCAGAATAAAGTGTTAATAAACTTAACTACACACTGATTGACTTTTTATTATCAATTTGTTGACTGTGTGCAATAATATATTAGTACAATAAGATAAACAAATATACAATATTGCTCCGTTATTTTATTAAGGTTCCTTGTGGGCGGAGACGAATTAGAACAACACCTACTTGGATTGTATTTCTTGTGAAAAAATAAATCAAATATGTAATTAGAACTTAATAATTATGATATGGTAATGTAGGGGGATTTTTTTAAAATTTTATTTTCTTATCACATTTGAGGTAGGATGTTTTGGTGCATGGTAAGTATTCTTTTTAGCAATAAAAAAAAAACAATATTAATGTTCATAAATATTAGTCAACACAAAATGCCGTCGGCCATTTTTAGGCACAAAACCATCACCAACATTTACTGATTTATTTATCACTGCTCTAATGAGTTATAGATTAGTGGGCATAAGATTTCTTAAAGGTTTAAGTACCTTCTTATAAGTATATAATTAAATCGGGATGAACCTACTACTACAGGTATAACATTTATAATCTAATAATATGCTATTAGATTTAATTTAATAGGTGTACAGCATTTTTCACCTTTTCCGGTCTAATTGGGTTATTTTATGCTTATGACTAATGAAAGACACAAATGACTGCGAGTTGCGACTAACTTCATAAACTCTTGACCTGATACTTAATATCAGGTAAAAATATAATTATCGTTATTAAATTGAATTAGTAATAACTTATTACAAGCTTTAATATAATAACTGTTTTAAGTATGTAAAATGAAAAGATTGCGGCGATATTTTTAGGTACCTACACGGTATGAGGTCACGTGCAATGAAAGGTATAGATGTTTTAAAAAAAATATACTGCAACTGCATGAAAATATTTATTCGTAACTTTAAGAACATTTTAATACAATAACAAAAATTTTGAACAACCATCAGTATATTTAAATGTGGATAGTGGTGGATATTGCGTCATAATCCGAGTGATGCGGATAAAATAATTATGTTATCAATTCAAAACCCTTCATTTAATACGTGCTTCAATTGAAGTGTACCGTACCAAAGAGTCAAACGATAAAATGTTTGATAGAAAAGATGTTTGGAAAAATGTTTTAACTTAGGTACTATGCATAAAAATTTAAAACCAATGGGAAAATACTTAATTTCGATTTCCATACAGCAACTTGTTTTTGAAACGTTTCGAGTAAACCCTTTTTGTTATCATTTTTTTTAAAGCTTTCTACATACAATCTGTATACATTTCATTCCACGTGACTGTACCTAGTTCGGCATGAAATGTGCATGTAGGTAGATACGTCTATTCTAAACTTTTCTGTTTTTTATTTCTTTGTCAACTTTTATCATATCACATAGACAGCAGCAGTGATGGCAGTAATTTGGATAGTCATAAATTACGCGTTTAACTGAATTACGCGTTGAAAGCATTCCAGTACTGGCGAATGCGAACCATTTCCATTCCCCGCAACTCGCTCGTCCACTGATATGTAGGCATTCATGTACACAAATGAGCTTTGAATCAATAAAACGAATTTAAGTGATGTATGTGACATAACGTATTAAAACTGTTAAGTATATCTTTTTTATGCGACAATAAGAAATGATCGTTAAGTTCAAATTCATATCTAAACCATACACCAAAAACCATAAATTCCAAGCAACATGTAGGTACGTTTTTCAACTTTTGGACGATTTTTATTATTGTAATATACCTATTAATTTTTCTTTTATCTATATACAGGTGATTAGTTATTGGTGGAGAATCACGTAAGGGCGTGTAGTGCTGGTCATGTGTTACAAGTAATATAAGGGTCCTGACTTATTGAAAATTTTATGGTTTTTGGAAAAAAGTCCTGTTCCACAACCTAAAATTGTTCAAATCTAAAGAAGTTCACAAAACTTTGCCATTTAAATATTATTTTATTACGAAGCCGATTGATTAAATATTGTGTTTATCGCTCTATGTCATTAAGTTAATGTCATCCAAAAAGATAAATGAAATGACTAGGCTGCTAATTAAATGTTTATTTTAACTAGTTAGCGGCGACATATACATATATGTATATAATTGTATATACAGGTATATATTCTTATCTACTTATGATTTGCAGCTGCAGCCTGCACACTGCATAGTGCATACTGCACATTGTACGTTGGAACTTTACCACTTGAAAATTTTACCGTTATCAATAATCAAGCGTTGTGAGGGAATGAATAGATAAGCTTTTCATTGAAGTTACCTGGTTCACAGTCCCCGATAACAGTATAATGTATAAATCAAAATTTTACCTCGAATCTAATATGAACCACGACTTCTGGCCGTGAACAATGGAGGTAGAGGCGCTGCAGAATCAAACTTGTTGAAGTTGAATCAGGGTGTGCCTACGTTTGTAGACTTCCTTTGTTACAGAGCCAAGTAATGAAAGCGCTAGCTGATAATAATTTACGAACAGCAGAAGTGTCGCTGTTTAATGGCGAAAATAGGGGTCCGAAGAGCATTCCAGCGGGCGGGCGGACTCCGGCGTCAACTGACAACCGCGCTGACAGCAAACTAAAATAATTATCATCATTGTCCCTGGCCACGGCGAACGCTTTAATTGTTCATTTACATTTGCAACGATGATACCAGTTTCGAACTATTTCGTCCGGCATTTATTTTACTCGCCCGCTCCGTAGCCGTGTTATTGTCCAGAGTTAATGGTCTGAAAAATGGAAACGTATTGCTATATCTACGATGGCACTGTTGTACATCAGTTTTAATGTGACTTAATTTAGATTTATGCTGAAAGTTTTCTCTGAAAAATGTACCTGAGTGTGCTTACAATGTAAAAATTAGTAGGTAACAGTGAATTTATTAAAATTATTTCAGTGTTGTTTCTGTTAAAAGACTTATTATACGTATTATGTAGATATCTAATGGTATTTTGTACATGTATGTAGGTAAAGGTTCAGGTATAATTTCAGCTTATTCGGTATTAATGATAACAAAATTATAAAAATATATTATCATAATCTTTGGATCTTTCCATCGAGGGTCTGTGTTAAGCATGTTGAGTAATTTTACGTATTGTATTGTAACTTTCGCTCGTAGGGGTGCCGGTGGTATTACAAAATGAAATTACTAGAGATGCTCGCGAAGTCCTCCCACGGCATTAATTTGTATCAAGAATTTGTAGAGATTTAGCTTGAGCCGGGACGGAGTGTTCATCGCAGCCGGCGAGCGTTAACACTTATTAAGGGGGTGCATCCCTGCGACAGATGTAGGGGTGGACCCGCCATTTGCGTAATGTCAGGAATGGTTACACTCGATTTAATAAAACTCAGACAACATTTCATTCTGAAGAATTTAAGAGTCAATTCGTTTTAAAGGCCATAGCGGCATTGCGAGAAAAAACCGTGAGCCGAAACGTGCCCGGAATACATTGCCACGGCTTGGATTTCTTATCGATGGCAATTGAGATGAGTAGGTACTTATGGCTTTTCGAGTGGCTCGGCTTCGTTTAATTTGTTGTTTCAGCTCGGAATTTTTATTAACGATTCCCCTCACTTTACATTTTTAGGGCCGACTGTTGTTAAAAGTCAAGGTGAGCAGAGATACTTTATTCCATTTCCGTATAATTTCCCTTTGAGTTCTTTCGCCAAACTTGATAGACAACCAACTGCATACAAACAAGGGGTTAGATTGACAGCTACTAATCGCGCGAATTCTGCGGTTAACGTATTAAATTGTTGCGGTTTATGCTATGGGTGTACCTACCTAGCACTGCAGGTACGAATAGCATCACATGGCTGTATGAAAAAATGCATACCAGAATAATCTTTATTTATCAGGTACGCAACATATCTATCTATAACTATTCGAAGAATACCTAAACTAATAATAAGTTAATTTGAAAATTAGTCGTACAGTATCCGGACTAATAGTCACTTCGATACTACTTTAATGGCGAAATTATTCAAGTAAGATCCATCTGGCGTAAATGTCTAACATATTCTATATAATTTCCACCACAGAGTAAATAAATGATACCATGCAATAGATTTTCCTGCACACTCGTTGCAGAATACCTATTCATAAATATGTATGTCCCGCTAGTAGCGACTGAGTTGACGGTGCTTATATCATTTCACTTGCAAATACATCACATTACGTCCAAGCGTGTGTATTAGCTTTGTGACAGGACTCAGGAATTAATAGTGACAGTACGCGCGCTGATCGGAAAACACAAGGGGACCACTCAGCAGATGCTTATCTACACACGCGTAGCCGATTCGGTTCTGTAGTATACCAGTATGGTTATACAGAATTGTTAAGTACATTTTCCTGGGAAGCAAATACATTGTATTTCTAAAAGCGTGGTTTGCCTCTTTAAACTTATTAAGATTGTTTAAAAAATCTCCTGCAAAGAAGATTTGTCAGTTTTTTGTTACGGTGGCCCAATGGGACGACCCAATGTCCAGTCGGCGTAGTCGCTTGGAGTTGGCTTTGATGCTTCGATTCCTTGCGGGTGTTGTGGGAGAGACTTATGTATGTATATCAATAATTTATATTTTAATTCCCAGTTTCTGGCATTAGAACTTGGTAATATTGACAGAACGCTTGGTAGATATAGTGGTTGGTTAATGACGCTAACTACCAAACCATAGGTCGTGGGTTCGATCCCCACCCAGGACAAATATTTGGAAGATGAGCGCAGATGTTTGTTCTGTATCTCATGTGTCTGTGTGTTAAATATCTATATTCTATTGGTATATACAAAATATACTTATAATATGTAAAATGAGATCAAACAATCGTGTGTGAGACTGTGAGATGTATTTAGATATTTATTTTACGTATTATTTATAATTTTTTCCAAATCGTCTGTAAAAGCATGGGCATTCGTTATGGGCAGAACGCAGAAGCCATATGCGACATGTGGCGTAAATATTACATACAAAATGTAATTAATGATCGATTCCGAGTTGTCAACTGTACAGAATAGCCCACGGGACCCTCCGCAAATCTTTGCCGACACAAAATAGGAGTCCCCCGGGAACACCGCGCCTTTTAATTTGCGAGCGTTAGGGGCGCGCGACTACCGTTTCTATAAAAATAAATTTTTAAATTACGTAGTCGAAACCGAATCAATATTTCATCTTCAGATAATAATGAACATGGACGAAAATGCGTTTGATAGTAAATATATTTTGGCTTTTTATTCGTTTATGACACAACAGCACAAAAATAGATTTTTCTTGTGATCTGTTCTTGATAACTGTCTTTTTACTTGTGAGCTGAGGTGTATTTACAGTTATTTACTGAGAAAGCATTGATATAGGTACCTACATACATAATACATATATTCTAAGGTGAAAATCTAGGGTAGCTTTGTTTAGAATTTAGCTGAAAACTCTATTTAATTTAATAACTTAATTAGGAGTACCTAACTAATAAGGTCACTTTTTGAACGGTGCGGCAGGTAGGTAAGTAGGTACTACGTGCGCTTTAACCCGCTCTCTCTAACTCGAACTTTTACGCAGACGAATTTGAGTAGGTCGGCTAGTTATACTGGGTCCACACGCACGGCACAGGCTTTAGTTTGCGCAGCGTGTCTGTACAAACTTAAGTCGGTGCAACGGGACTTGTAAACGTGAAATCTCAAGTCTGTGACGATATCTGTGAATGATATCATATTGTGTGGATGATATGTGACGCACATACTTTTGTCCGTGCAACAGTATGCGCAGTGTAAATCTGCTGTCTGTACCCAGCTTTAGATAAATAGGTAATATGTTTATTGCTTATTGTTTACCTGGTACTACGAGTAAGTTTTGTTAACAAAGGTTTCAGACACATAATAAAAATCTCCAACATACTCTGACATTCTTTTCACAGTACTATAGTAACGCCTCTACGCTAAGTTCGTGAGCGCATTCCCGCGGGACTCCCGCCGTTTGTGTCAGGCGAGATGTAAAACTGCGGTCTCATATTCAACTAGTGACGATGGAAAAAGCTAAATAACTGACAATGAACAGAAGACAGAAAATGAGTACCTACACACGAAAATATAACTTTAGGTATGTGTTTACGTGTTGCGTCAGTTGAAAAGAAATAGGTAGGTACTTACAGTGCGACAAGGCTTTAAAATTTTAAATGAACGAGGCGAAAAAAGGAACTAAAAATCGATATATTTGTATATTTGTATATACCATAGAATAACATCCCACTTCATTCAGTCATTCTTATTAACATAAAACATTTATTTCATGCAAATAAAAAAGACTCGACAAATCCTTAATTAATTCCCAAAAAATGGTTGTAATGGCAACATTTAGTGCAACTGCATGTATTTCTGTAGCCGCTATATCGAAAAATACTAAAAAATAAATTGCAAAAAACTTGAAGTTTTAAAGATACCTAGGTACCTAACCACTCTTGGGCGGGTCTGACTTGCATTTGACTGATTATTTTCTAATGGGGGTAAAATCAAACCTCTAAAGATTCTCATACTATTGGTTTGCCACTAGATTATGTGCAACTCTTACCGCACTAAATAATTAAGAAAATGAGTAGGTACTTATTTTTATTGCACACGATACAATATACCGACAACAAAACAGTGAATAACTAAATAGACAGGACCGTTATGTGCGTTTTAAG
>DWBW01000265.1:0-11334 GCA_018231125.1 Spialia spio | reverse complement strand
ATCCTTTATCCTTTACGGGCGTCCTTATAAATGAGGCTCATATCTGGTGGAAGTAAGTATCCGGGTACCAGGTATCCTACTGTATATTAATCTGCCGCGCTTTAGTAAATCCCGAAATCCCCTCTTGGGCTCCCCTACTATTACGACATATTGGCGTTCAGCAACATCCGTCATTATGACACGTGACAGGTCCACAGCAAACGGTGCTGTGCAATGGCTCAACACACGTGTCCTATATATTTGTTATGTTTTAGATGTTTTATAAATTCAAACTGATAAGGAGGACCTTATCAACGGCAACCATTATGAGTACGGCTTCCACTAGGTAAGTAGGTGAGCACCTATTTTATTATGATTTGGATTATGTCTTACCATTAACAAAAGCAAACAAGCGAGTTTACTACATTAGTAATCTTATAAGAAAAGATTTAGTTCTTTCATTTATTTGAAGGCTTTGCAGTAGGTACCTATCCTTCAAATAGTTCGTATTTTGGCATTTTTGCATCTACACTACCTATATAGGTACAAAAACTTGAAACTATGATAAGACGATATTTATTATTAGCAAACATAGTATTTCGTAAGACAACCGGACGGACAGATAAAATTAGAGAAAGCATAAAACATTTTGTGAGGTATCTAATAAACGTTTTACGAGTCTGAACTATATGTAACAAGACCGGCTATATAGTGTAGGTATAAGGCGAGATGACTGACCACATGCAAGTTGAAATTTTTTACTGGTTTCCTTTTTCCTAGAAAATTGTAAAATGGTAAAATCAAAAGTTTCCTTTGAACAAAGAATGGTCATCAACTCAGTAATAGGAGAAAATAAATAGTAGCAACACTATCCAAGAGTCTAAGACACATATTAACACCGATACCTACATATAGGTACCTTATTACCTTCTTGCATAAATCGAAGGGGAAAGCTTCCTCAGCAAACGACAAAAAGCGGCTTAAGTGATTTGTGTAACACTTGTGTAGATTAATGTCCTACTCAGGTTTTGTATCCAAGTAAAACATGTAAACAGTAGGTCTTCAGTTTACCTGTCAATGAACTTACCTAGCACAAGACTGGAAGCTCACTCTCACTACACAAGCGAAAGTCAACTCGTCACTTACAAGTGAGACACCCATCGATTGATGAGACCCGTTTCTATAGATCTATCTTAATTGCACCTACACATACACATATATGCCTTTCTAGTTGATTTCGACACGCTGATTTAGCTGTTTACTGTTGCAGCATTCCCTCTCAGAACCCGCTAGTCACGCTATAGTAAACGCTTATAACTCAAATAAAAATGGGTGAAACATCGTCACGTCACAATTTCTCGGACGGTTGATCTGCAACAGAATTACGACAGCGACTTGCACAAAATTATTGCTCTACAAGTCGTTGGCAAGATACAACTTACAAGACGGAAGAAATGGTGTGTTATTACTGGAACTACTTTCAATCTCGGCCAGGCCAACTCCGGGATGCAATTACGTGGGCAGATATTAATAAATAGAACGAACAAAAAGGTGGCGAGTTATCGAGGTGTTCTCGATTGTAAAATGCTGGGTTCGATTACGAGGTGTGCTGACAACCGAAGGGAAATGATCGTTTGGCTGGTTTCACGTGTGTGTAAACCGGACGCATCTAATGCAGTTTCTCTTTGCCGGTAGCGGGGCCCGGTCAGTTACACCGCTGGCTAAAGATAGAGAAATTAGCCGCGCAGAAGTGTGCACGTGAATGCACTCGGACGGAGCGCCTGCCCCCGCCCCTCGTATAGGGTTGGAACTTAAGATTGCACTGGATACAATTTTTTGATATTTCCAGCTTTGCATTTATTTTTCATTTTCAAAACTTAAGGCTGTGATAGAATTGTAAGTATCATTTATTTCTTACAATATTGCATTTTTTTGGTAATCAAGTAGAACTACTAATAAACAAAAATTCCTTGAGACTCTCGACCCTCTCTTTGTACTCTACTGATGAGCTGCTTACATACCCACATAATTAAATTAATTTATGAACAATGTACATGCATAGAGTACATACATACATACAATAACGCCCCGCTTAGAATGCTTGATATATAATAGTAAATGAGTCACTTGAAAAGTATACTTTAAATTTGTGTTAAAATTGGTTTTTATATAGCCACTCTCTTCAGATCAAAATATGCAGCCCTGTCTTATCTCTGCTGCGCTCCGCCCAACCCGTACGCAAGAGATCGTAACAGCGCGATCGATTACTACTAATTACATCCCTTCACGGTCTTAAAAATCACCTTCGGCACCCAGGCCCTTGGCTCATCCCTATAATTCGGTAGGAATAAGAACTTCTTAAACGTCCTTTTATTTTAATTACATTTCTAGTGTTTTCGCATTTTACGCAATTTTTTACTGATAGGTACTTAGTACCTACCTGAACATGAATTTACTTATAAGTAGTATCTTATTGAAGTAATAGAATTTTGTTATATTCAAGGTTAAATAGTTAAAAATTCATATTTATTTTAATATGAATTTAATACTCAACAAATACCAAAACAACAAAAAATTAAATCAGTGGATGACTAATTTACTACCAATAGTATGTATGCGAGATCCCTATAATAAAAATAATTTATAATGTAATTATGAGTAAATTCGGAGCCAAAGCCAGAGAATAATGACTTTAACAGTGTAGCCAAAATATCTTGTTTACATGAGTCTGTTCCGAAAATATCGCAACACGAGATGTTTATTATCTACCTACTTATATAATTTTGTTCAAGATTTCTAAGATTATAAACCTTATTAATAAATTGTTAAATTTAAACAGCCTTGTAGTTTAAACACGAATTATAATAGTCAAAACAAATACGATGTATGCAGCTACCTATGTAGATACTAGCACAGATATAATATCTACTATAACTAGTATTCTAGTTTTAGCGTGAGTTTCATTTACTGAGACTAGGTACGTGCTAAGGTAAAGTTTATTGAGGCAAGGGTACCTAAATGAAGCGATTTTATTCGTTCTTCAAAACACATCCCTCGCTACGCATCCTCTCATATTTTTGGTTAAAACGCTCCCTTATGTCTAGATGTAGACAGGCAACAGGCATATATACGAGTCGGTCGTAGGGTAGATAGGGCGTGCAGTCCTTTAGATGATAGATCCAATTACCTACATGTTTGAACGAAAGACTAACAATCACCGTGACTTTCCACGCTTAGTATCCGTCAAACATTATTTCTGCCTGTGGTAATACTCGTACCGAACGAGAAAGCTGATTGATCGCATGATTATACGACGCGCGTGTGTCCGTTTATCCTTCACACCGTGAAATTGTATTCAATTGTGACTCGATCGCTTTCTCGCATCGAGTGCATACTCGTTCATAACAACTTTGTAGATTAACATGTTGGTGCCAAGTCGTGCATATTGGCTTGTTATCTAACTGTCGTCTAATCGATTATCCACGATGAAAATTGTTTTTCTTCACACCAAACCTGTTATGTTATTAAGGTAATAGTCCCTGTTAAAATGTGTGAATTTTAGTAGACGATATGCTTAAGCAAAAATTATTTAAATTTAAGGTCACAGACCTTTCAGTGCATATTATTTTCCTTTAATATAATAGCATTAATTACTTAGACAGTGAAGGCAGTGAAGCGAACGGTTATAATACCTAGCCTACGAGTACCTAGGGCTTGTCAGGTATGTTCCCGTTACCTTTCCCGCATTCAACGCTAACAATTTCCTACGACGCCCTAAGTTCGCTGGTAATGACAGAATGGAGTTAATGAAAGAACAGACATCGCTTAATAGTAAACATCCCTGGTAATGAGAGCCCGTGCACGAACTTCGAGCACGCTTCCCGGAGCAATTGAGTTGTAGACGCGAAACCGCAATAAGTAAAACGTGATTAGTTACTTACTAGTTTCAAACGAGTTTGTATTATGTTCTTAACAAAACACGGAAACAACGGTAAGATAAGTCTTAAAGCATTTTAATGACAGATGTTAGTGTATCGTCTATAACAAATGTATTTCGTTTAATTTGTACTCGTATTAGGCACTTGTATTCTGTGGTTCGATGAAAAATTTTATAGGTAGTTCTAGTTAGGAAAGTAAATCCGCAAACGAGAACTAATGTTTTATTATTTTGAAAAAAATTATGGAATTATTGAAACTACCCAATAATAGGCTCACAAATGCGCTTGTGCAGTTAAATGATCAAAAACCATTTTTTTTACTTTTGAAAAATGTTAAATAAAAAACTAACGTAACACTAAGTAATACTTAAACAATCGTATTGAAATAAAAATTCCAGGGGAAAATAGATAAATGCTTAAAAATGCATCGTAAGATTATTTACTTGGATATCATTAATTAACTTTAGTAATCGTGTTACGACCAAGTAGTAAAGAAAGATGCATTTCATTTTATAACAGCAGTTTATTCCACAATTTACAATAAAGTTAAATTGCTATTAAAACAATTGCTTATTGTACGTACATGGCGAAATTCGGAGATTTAACAGACTTTATATGGTTGTAGATAAACAGGCGATATAACGACCCTAACGAATCTCATTCCAGTTCAGATTCATTACAAAGTGCTCCATTCATTCATAATTCACATGTTGCATGTCGGGTGCTAAATTTATAGCCCTTGAGCACTTCTTCAGCTTCCGCCAAGAACAATTTACTACTTAAGTTACTTATAGTTAGAACAAATACGAGTCCAAAGAATGTTATTGCACTAGCATGACCACATAACGGTTGAGGTTATTAGGTACCACAGCATTTGCGATCCCTACCTACTAGCACCTGCATTCGAAGATGCGCCTTTCACTCATGCACATCGAAAGTGCAGCGTTGACGTAACCTGCAACCTGTGCCCTCTAGTGTTATGCCACAGATTCGCAATAAACATTTGGAACACGAAATCACCTTTGTTAGGATGATGCAAAGACACGACTATGATAAGTTCGTTTTCAGTACAGTTAAGATGATATACAGACTTACTGTTTTAGTATGATTACTAGCTTCTGTATCTCAACGATCTATCAAGTACATATCAATAAACTATGAAGAACAAATTCATATTTCTCGTCTTAAAGGGACATACCCAAAATATATTTTAACCCGATGTCCTGTCTTATTTTAAATTCTTTCCTTTTTAAATCCTTTTACACAGACGTAGTTTGTAATGCTTCTTTATTGTTCTCTGTTGATGTCTCCGGTACGAAGAAAAACATGCGAGCAATGAGCGATGCACACGCATTATATGCACAAAGTGCTGATAGGCTGATTGACGTGACTTGTATTACGAGACACTGCAAACGCATCTAAGATGATGTGCACTTTAGGTAGGAACATTATCGTTCAAGGAGATTGAATAGTTTGGCTACATACACATTTTGATACTGAACTCAGAAATAAATAGCAGACATCTAAGCATTAGAAGAGGCGGCAAACCGCCTCTATCGCAAGTCTCCCAACCAAACATCGGTACTGGCCAACAACTGATTAATATTCGTGGCGCAAATAAAGTACCACACAGCACTATTATGTTTCAAAGCATTCTGATGGCGGAAAGATAACTCTGCTCCAAGTAGGGATAAATCGATGTTAAGATACAATGTACAAGAATCGGCATTGGTTAATGGTTAACCAGTCGTTCGGTTAATGGTGTTCGGTTAACCACCTGTCATGCGGTTACCATTCCCCCGACAAATCGCAGTGGACCACCTACCGAGGTGGATCGTAAACATGCAAATTCATAAGTTACGCGAAGATACTAACCAATGATAAAGTACTAGCAACTCACTTTAATAAAGTCTGACAAAAGCTGAAAAACCTTAAACAGGCTTCTTAAACAGGATCTTATTAGTTTATTATTCTTTTTGATTTATGTCGAAGCATAAAATGTGGTCATTACGGTTTAAGATGAGCATGGCATTCCATCTTTTAAGTTTAGTTTTGCTGAATGTGTTCAACAAAACAAATTCTGCCGTAGGATTGGGTCAAAATATAGTTCTTTATTATAAAACATCAGAATTAAATTTAGAATTTTAAATAATAGATTTTCAAGCAATAGGTACAGCTTGATGTTATCCAAAAATAAACGGAGTACAGAACCCGTTGCGTCGTTGAAAATTGCTTATTCATCCTGACAATCCCGTTGATTGCACTTTAGCAATTTTCGCAACATTGCTAAAGTGCAATCTACGGAATTGTCAGGATGAATGAGCAATTTTCAACTGTAAAGCTATATTACAAACATTTATAATAGACAGAGCCCTTAAACGATACAGACTATAAATCGCCTTAAAAAGATTTTATGGATACAATAATTGTAGGTATTCCATTTTAAAGTACCCCTCTATTGACCAATAATTTTGACTCTTGAAAATGATTTTTCAGATTAACAATAACAATTACGGAAGTTCGGTTACTCAAACTAACTTGTAAGCGAGATTTAGTTGAGTAGACATTTTTATGTAACACACCTTTAGATTATGATTTAGCTAGGTACAGGAATAAATAAAATTGACAAAACAATGGTCATACGCCCAGATGAACGTGAGATAAAAACCTTTCAAAACACTCTCGCTGCGTAATTGGCGACAATAAACGTTATTAAGACAATTTTACCCCAACGCACAAACTGCCGAGATGCTATCGTATAATGTGTCGATCATTAAATGATAAAAAGCTTGTCGAGGAACTCGTACAGTTATGGGAAATGCAAGTACAGTACAGTTTGTGGGAATATAAAAATTTCTTTCACAAATCCATCAATCTTCCACAGCTCCACAACAAACGGCTTTAAATTGGAATATGGATTAACGTATGACGATTGATCGTTTATCATAAACACACAAAGGAAAATAATTTATGCATACTGCGCCATCGATATTCAGTCAGCCGTCTGACGATACGAAGAAATTTCCAAAAGTAATTTTGTAATTTAATACTCGAAACATTCTTTGGCGAATGGAGTAGCGGCGGAGTAATCAATCCGGCGAAATTGACTAACAAATAAAGGATGTAAAATATTTTTCAAGCAACATGGAATGCTAAGATGTGAGATGGGTGAGACGAGAACATGTATTAAATTTTATAAACCAACAAGAACACTTTTTCAAGTTTGAGAATTCTCATGATGACTGGCAGGCTGTCAACATAGGTAAAAATACATAACTTTCTAAAGAGACAAATAGAATAAGACAGTTATCTAATGGACTGTAAATTGTGAATGTACATCTAATTTCGTAAGATTTTGGACCTAAGGTAATAGTTGTTAGCACGTGTCGTTAAGTGGTAGGGTACACCGATGCATGGGGTAGTGCATGCTTGTAGACGGGTGCTTAATGTTTACAGTCACTCTGACACCTTAACCACCTGTTTAAAATTAATAATGCATGCATAGTTGCCTCAGGCGTAGTTAGCTTTTGTTTTCTAACTAACCAACCTCTTGCACTCTACTCTCGTGTTGGATCGTCGAACATGCTATAAATTTATGATTAACAATCTTGATAATATTTAAAACTTCCCTCTCCTCGTGTAACTATGCTTTGTTATCAAATCACTTATCGTCCTCTGATAAATCTTTCGGCATTACTTTGAATAATTAGAACCCTAAGAGACTAAATTAATTTGATATTCCTGAATACTTTTGTGATCTGATGTAAATCGTGCATTAGAACACGCTATTGTAGCTGTAAATAAACTTCGCAACTCACACACTAAAACATAATCTAATTTATTGACTTGCGTAGGCAATGAGGCATACTTTCGCAGTCCTAATAATAGGATTAAATCACGCAAACGCAAATCACGCGCGCATTTTTTAATTCATTATGAAGGTACTTATTAAGATTATTGGTTATGCTTAATACGAAACACAAGCTAGTAAAAACTATGTCGTTTCTTTTTTCAAGTTTTCAAATACCATTTGATTGCACGTGATAGGGCAGCTCCTAGCAGGTGGGTGGGTTTTTGTTAACATAACTTAGCTCGCCACTTGCTACCTACAATGTGTCGCAACCACGCACGTGACATGGGCCTTCTGTTACCGACATGTTTGATTTAGGGTTGATATTTTTTACATGTAAAAGCTGCGAACCAGTGCTAAGTGTTGTCGGCAACCAAAAAACATGTATTGTCGGTTTCATGAATCTAAGATTGTAATGCAAATAATAAATTATTATAGTCGTTTTCTATCTGGAATTCTCGATGGACGGATATTTCAGGTGATTGATATGGTTCTTACTTCTTGCCTCATTTTGAATTACAAAATAATTTGAAAAAGTTGAGAATGCAAAATACACTTGATAAACACCAATAATTCAAACAAACAGTTTCATCGGCTTTGGGTGCCGAGTTGATAGTCAGAAGAAAGCTGGGGGAAAAAACCCTCGGCACTTCTTTTAACTAGTTTATTACAAATTTGTCTTTGCAGTGTAGTGTCATTAATAAATGAATAGCCTTAAAAAGTCCTTAATAGTGTAATGAGTACAAATATTGGTAATTCAATAAACAAATTTTGGTACAACCCTAGCAAGAATATTCGTTTAATGAAAGCAGAAACCATGTAACTAAATAGGTATGTTTACAAATAATGAGTTATGTAACAAACCGTTGAGTTTCCCTTTGACCGTTGGACAAGTATGGAAATTAAAAATGAACTCACTTCCAAGTAGAAATTATCAGGAAAGGTTGCCGATTCGTCGAAATTGTTTTAAACTCAAAACCAGCTTATTAACGTCCGAACATTATGAGTCAGAGTTTGGGGCTTAAATAAATCGAACATCGATATTTAAGACAGTGTAAATTATTATCGACGGAGATTTTATGTAATATACCTAATTAATTCTGAAGCCTGTCGTTCTGTCCAGGTACTTACAGTAAAAAATTGAGCTTTTGATCGAATTCTCATTTTGGCAGACTTTCGGAAAAGGCGATTTTTCGATTCTGGTGTTTTGTTAAACATACTTGATTGCTGTGAAAGAATAAATGAGATATGTTCACAGATTTAAATACGTATGAGATATTAGTAAAATACGAACTTTAATAATAATCACTAATCACTCTTTCGACAATTATGTACACACATGTCATTTTAATTAATGAAACAAATGATAGTGATACTTTATTCAGCTGCTGTAGAATTGCTCGCTTGATTTCGAAATATGTCTGAGGGCTCTTAAAGAATCTACCAATTTAATATGTACAAAGGTAAGTAGGTAATAGATAGGCTCATGTTACACTTGTCTTATTGGGTTGACTTGTCTGAGCGTTTCCGACCCACAATCATGTCTGCGCCTACGCATCGATGGATGGACTGCGTTGCGTCACCCATTCACTCACCACTTAACTACATTTGGTACTTACACCTGTTATTTATTAATGTCATTAAAAGCTATGATAAAGCTGTTTGTGTTTAAATTGCGTTAGATAGGTTGTAACACTAATTTGTATTTCGGGAGTTTTAATCTTATTCTTAGCCTAAGTATTCTTGACAGTTTTTAAGTTTGTCACTGAAAGACTAATTTTATTCTAAAGGATAGTGTGTGAATTAATATATAAGTTATACCCTAAAAACCCTGAAAACGAAAATAAAATTATTCTACTATAAATAAAATTACATTAACACATTTTTTTTTCAGAAGTATGTACCTGCCTACTTACTTGCACTTAGGCAACTAAACAGTGCCAACCAAAATTTGTTAAGGAGGACGACGCGGACGTAACGTCACGATTTTCAGTACGTCTGCGTACAAAATGCCAAAAGCTGCAGGAGGTGCGTAACGTGCATTTGTTAAATGCGCGCGCGCCGCTGAGATGGATTGCGGGTGCTGAGTGTAATAACCTCGGTATGCACATCGCGCGTGCGAGGGCCGCCGGCGGGCCGGGGGCAGGGGGCAGAGGGGTGCCGGGGTGCGCGGAGTGCGAATTCCTCGGCCCGCCAAGGAGGACGAGTGTCGTGTTCCACAGACAACACTCTATTTAAATTGTCAGTACGACGTTAACGCAGAAAGAATTAAGCCTGCGATCGGCGAAGCTATAGTATGACAGGTTTCATAATCTCATTTCGCTGAACGCAAACCCTTGCTCTACCTAACTGGACAGACCGAGTGAGAACAATCAATTTTATTGTGAATCTTCGAAAATCTGTCTCACATTCACAGCAGTGCAAGCAAAAAATCTAAAAACCTAAATCTAAATCTATAAACGTGAGAGATCGTGGTTTGGGAAGTTTGCTTGATTGACGGATGGTGCCATAGATCCTAAGCAAACAGAACGGTGACGAAACAAACAGCGTGTTAAATTTTTCTTACACTTTTAGATTTATTAACCGACAAATGTTCAAAAACGCAAGACTTGATGGCAACATGGGTTTTATAGCAACAAGTACTAACAAAATTATGTGAAACTCAACTGTTTAACAGAGCGTGTAAATTACGTTCAAGTTTAAGATAAACGAAAAATGCTTAGATGATATTGTAATATTCAAAAAAGTTAATATAATATTACTTAACAAATAGACAGACAAGAAAGATTACGAATTAATTAAATGGAAACTTGGCCCGACCCATAAGAGCAAGACGACGAAGTACCTATGAGATGAGCTAATCGCTCGGAACTCCACCATCGTTGAATAAAGTCCGTTCGAAAAATAAAAATATAAAATGAGAGGAACGAGACAAAAAATTAGACACGCTTGTTGGGCATTATTGTTTTATTTATGAACGTTGAATTCACAATATTTGATCTGGCTAACTCGTGAACTCGTGATATCAAAACTTCTTGTGCCGCTTTTCTCATTGCCAAACGTAAATAACTTATCTACAACAGTATTTAATACATCAGCCAAGGTTAACGTAAGTAGGACGGTGTGGTGAGCAATTAATTACAAGCAAATACCTACAACATGAGAACAAGTTATTGTTCGGACAAATGAACCGGTAGACTAACCCACAACATTCAATCACACGGTCAGATGTGTATTGATAAAGTCATTTTGTAGGCGCGAACTCTTACCTATGGATTTATTTTTATCACCGGCCAGCATCAGAGAAAACAATAATATTCTATTCATATTAATTTGGGTTAGTGTTAATAGTTTGTTTTCATGACGCGACGTTGTGCCCAATAAAAATTTAATTAAAAATGTTAATTCAAACGACTGAATAATTGTATGAATAAGTACAATTAGTAACAGTGCTACGCTCTATGAATTCAAAGATAGATTTCATTGTTGTTTGAGTATCTTTGTCAAAATACTAAATGTTAAACGATGTAGGAAATTATTAAGTACCTATATAGAAAAATTCCTTGT
>DWBW01000264.1:0-11349 GCA_018231125.1 Spialia spio | reverse complement strand
ATATGTGCCATTTTTGGATTGTCAACGAACTGTCTTTGTTGATCTTTACTATACTACATCTATGGTTTTTAATTTGCTCACCGAAACCGTACCTTCACCGCTCGCACGATTCCTTCGAATCTTAGTTTTTAGTTTCACGCGACCAGTACAATACAAAGTTATACATACTTAGGCACCTATCTCGCAATGACGTAAAAAACAATTGTTTTTTTTTACGTATTCAGTCATTGCAGAAATATAACTATAACTTTGTATTTTACTTTAAAAAGCGAATATCCGTAACCGGAAATATCCGAAACTAACGGATACCTAATTTACCTTTATATCCATAACATCTTTCGTTAAGAGTTCGTATACGTAACGGACGTCTTGTCCCTTGGGTGTTAATTAATATGTACCAAACCTACCTCAAGTTTAGTGGTGTGATAGGAAAGAACCTACATTTACGTACCTCTGGGTAATCTGGGTAATGGGTTCCTTACACGAGCGCACATGTGGGCAAAGCTCTCAAATGTATCTACAGCTATTATTGATTTGCTTTCTATTTGTTCCTACACCATAAGTAGGCAGTAGGTAATTAGATAGGTAGATATGTTCCTCCCTATTCCACCAACCTAATACGTACCTAGTACCAACAGTACCTATTGTGACAAGCCCTAACACACTGTAAGGCAGGTATTGTAACGTGTGTCTGGACATGGTCAGGCCGCATGCCCACGTTTGAAGTGACAAATGGTTAATGGAGGCGTTTGCGTTATCAGATAGAGGGAGCGTGACTTGATCATACTCACTAGGGCTGCAGCTCCGTAGTGATGAAACTTTGTAGTAGGAATGAATTAATGAACGAATTATATATCTACTTTTTATTTATTTATTTATAACTCTTTATTGTCTGTACACACGCAAGATTGACAAAAACAGGTGACAGCGAAGGAATTGTACATACAAAAGGCGATCTTATCGCTTATTAGCGATCTCTTCCAGATAACCTTTTATCTTAGAAGGAGAACACAGAAAGAGAATAAGGGCAAGGTGTACAAGTGATAGCCTAAAGAGAAAAATAAATAAATACAAACAATACCATAAACACTATACAACAAAATTTAATAATACATAATAATAATATATCAAATATACATATAATAAATACGAATATATATAAATATACATATACATACATAATATACATATACACATGATAACAAAAGCTGTATAAGAAAAACAGAATTAAGGTTGAGAGAGAGGGGAAGTAATACTTTATTGGGAGAGGTAATGTGATTTAAGGTGTTTTTTAAAGGAATAAAGTGTCTTCGAGCGCCTGAGAGACACAGGAAGATTATTCCAAAGTTGAGCGGCATGGACAGTAAAGGACTTTTTGTAAAAATTGGTGGAAAAGGAAGGAATACTAAGGGACAGTTCATAGGAAGAGCGTACGGAGTTGTGAGTGGGATGCCAGTAATTAAAGCGCTCTTTGAGATAAGAAGGGCTGGTGGGGCTGAAAAGCACACAGTATAACGCAGAAAGAATATGAGTATCCCGGCGAAAACGGATAGGGAGCCACTTGAGTTTTGCCCTGAACTCGGAAACATGGTCATATTTTCGAAGATTGAAAATGAACCTTATGCAAACATTTTGAAGTCTCTCAAGCTTATTAAGTTGCTCCTCAGTGATATCAAGATAGCAAATATCAGCATAATCAAGGATAGGAAGCAACAAAGATTGCACAAGCGAAACTTTCGTTGGAATTGGCAGAAAATTTCTTAACCTACGAAGCGCACCAAGTGTGGCAAATAGTTTTTTATTCACTTCCTTGATCTGCGGAGCCCAGGATAAGTTCTGATCTAATATAATGCCTAGATTGCGGACTGTTTTCGAAAAAGGTATGTTTATACCATTAAAATTAACGGCCGGCAGAGCCGAGAAATCAATGCGGCTAGTGATTTTGGAGCTACCTAGTATAATCAACTGAGTTTTCGATGGATTGACCTTCAGACCAAATGAATTACCCCAGTTCGTGATGAGCCTCAGGTTTTCATTCATAGTGATGATCGCACCAGGAAGATCTTGCAATGAAGATCTAACGTAGATTTGAAGATCGTCTGCATACAAGTGATAGAGAGAAGTAAGATTAGAACTGATCAAATTGATGAATAAGGCAAACAGGAGTGGAGATAAGACGCCGCCTTGTGGGACGCCAGCACTTACACTGGACCAAGAGGAATAGCAATGATTAAGCTGTGTACGCTGCCGACGTCCCTGCAGATAACTGCGAAACCAGCCTATTGCAAGCGGAGATATGTTAAGAGTGCGTAGGATAGCTAAAAGAATGTCAAAGTCAACAGTATTGAACGCATTACTGAAATCGAGGAGTGCCAAAACTGTGACTTGCTGCCTATCCATTCCCTCACGAACATCGTCAGTGATTTTCAGAAGCGCAGTAGTCGTACTGTGACCAGGACGGAAACCAGATTGAAAGGGATTTAGGAGGTTTAGCTTGGACAGGAAAATACTTAGTTGATTGTGGATAATACGCTCAAGGACTTTTGACAGAAAGGGGAGAATGGAAATCGGGCGGTAGTCGGAGTAGGTAGATGGATTACGTTTTTTAGGTAAAGGAATGACATGGGCTTCTTTCCACACCGCGGGATAAGTACCCGTGGAAATCGATTTATTAAAAATAGAGGTAAGGGGGGGAACTAAGATATCAGTCAGCAGAGTGATCATTCTGCGACTGAGACTATCACTGCCAATGGAATCCGAGTTTATGGATAGGATGCACTTCTTGACATCACGCTCTGCAATGTGACTAAAAGAAAAAGCGGAAAAATTAGGAACAGGCAAACTAGAAAGATAAGCTAGCGTCTCAGATTTAGTCTTACTATCAATGTAAGAGGCAGGAGAAAAATGATGGTTGAGACTATTGATGTCTAAATTTGCGTCAAGTTGATTGGTTTGCTGTTTTCCTATTCCAAGCGATCTTAAAAATTTCCAGACTTTAGCTGGATCCTCATGCTGAACAGATTTAAAAATATGGCGACGTCGTGAATCTCTACACATTGTATTACAGCGATTGCGAAGTAACCTGTATTTTACGCGATTACGGTCACTAGGATCAGACTTGTACTTCGTCTTTGCTAGGTTCTTCCTTTCTATGAGCTTCCGCAAATCATCTGTAAGCCAAGGAGCCGGTGGATGTCGGATGCGAACAGGGCGAACAGGAGCATGTATGTCAAACAGTTGAACGACCAATGAGTTAAACAGCGCTACCTGTTCGTCAACCGTTGAAGCATTCTCGACAACGGCCCAGTCAATTTTAGCTGCATCACGCCGCAGCGATTCCACATCAATTCCAGCGAAGTTGCGTTGTAGTAGTATCCTTGACTTAGCCTTGGGTGGACGAACTTTGTATGACATATAAAGGAGGTCGTGATACGAGAAGGCATCGGCACTACATTGACCATGAGAGGCAACAAGATCTGGTGATGAGACAAATATTAAGTCAAGAAGTGATGGGGTACAATTAGGAAAGAAGTGAGTGGCCGAGAGTGGTAAAAAATGTAGGTTTGCGGCCTCGACAATAGAACGGAGACGAAGTGCTCTAGCATCACCCTTAATAAGGCAGGTGTTGAAGTCACCCATGAGTATAGTTTGGTCATACATGGGTACAAGGTCAGTCAACAGTTCATCTAGAGTATGGAAGTAATCAACTGTGAGAGATGGACTGTAAAAGACACCCAAGAGGACCTTGGTGTGATGTAGATGCACTTCAATTATTAGATATTCAGCTTCGCTCACATGTTGCGATTGCAGAGACAGTCTAATGACAGAAAAGGGAATATGGGAGCGAAGATAAATAGCAACGCCTCCTCCACCCCGGTTAGAGCGGTCGTTGCGAATTAGATGAAAGCCAGGAATAGAATAGGAAGAAGAAGGAAGACATGGCTTAAGCCACGATTCAGAAATTAGTATGGCGTGTAGATGTTTGCTATCAAAATAATTTAATAAGTCGGGGTAATGAGCCGGAATACTCTGAGCATTGATATGGACAACATTAAAATTTTTGGGAAACCCAGAAAAGGTAGTATCTAAGGCCACATTAAGCGGAGGAATGCTGTCAAAACTGCTACTGCTATTCAGTCCATCAGACGCAGAAGAATATGATGAGATTGATGAATTACTTCCATGATTGCTGTCACAATACAGTAAAGGCATAATAAATATAAAATATATGATAAATAAAATAAAGTATAAAAATATAATAATGAATAGGTATAGACTATAATAATATTATATTATTATAAACTGTGTTAAAAGCACGGCAGTGCGTAACATCATTTACCCGCCAGCTGTAACCACGAATTAATGAAGCAAACAAGTACACAGCAAACAATCATTCACTATTAGCCTACATAACCTACCTACAATCTACACACATTTGTGAGACGCAGTAAAGATAAAAGGATTAAAAAAAAAAAAAAAAACACAATGAGTGGTGACTACAGTGGCAACACCGAACCAAAGACACTGTCACTGTCAGAAGCCAAAAGTCATCAAGTAGTCGAATCAAAGTCGTGTCAGTCATTGTCATTGTCAATATTGTCATTGTCAGAATTGTCAGATTAATCCTTTCACTTCACTACGCATCACATTCACAATATTATTTAAATGAACTATTGTTGTATAAATACCTTCAAACAGACAAGTAAAGCACAATGTAGAACGATTAGAGGGCAGGTGTAATTACAACTGAAGTTATTATGTGGAACAAGAACATTACAAACAGAAAGATACAGGCGAAGCAGTTCAGAAATTATTTCTTAGGGGGCTTCCTAGTCCGAGACGGGACTCTACGTCTATCGGCCTCCTTGTTTGCACTAACTGTTGGCTGCACCGTTGGAGCATTACACGAAGCTTCAGGGATGGCTTCGAGTTCCGCCAAGCTCTCGACTTGATGATGTGAGCCATCCTGAGGAACGATGTGGATAACACCATCTCTGGACCAGCACTTAGTAATACCAAACCGTCGTCTAGCTGCCATGAATACGGAATGACGCTGCTTAGTCAGGAATTCGGAGAGAGTAATTCCAGTTCCCTTAAGCTTTGTTTTTGCAAACCAAACTTTATCCCGAATGGTAGTCTCACGAAACTTTATAACCACGGGCCTTGCCTTCTCTGTAGTTGGACGCCCGAGACGATGACATCGGCTAATTGATGCGGCAGAGACTCCGGAGACCAGCAGTTTGTTCGTGATAATGTTTTCCACCGTTGCAGTGATGTCTTGTGACTTGTCCTCCGGTATCCCGTGCAAAAGCACCATCTTGCGCCTCCTTCTCATCTCACCACGATCAAGCTCCCTACTCACAAACTCAAATTGCTTTTGGATGGTGTTCATCATACCCACTATAAGCTTCTTGAAAGCTGCAAAGTCAGCGGCAAGTGCAGTGGTAGTGGGTGGGGAGGTACAGGATTTTTGAAGATCCTTTTCAAAGTTAGACATTTTGGACTGGAACATCGCAGACAGAGACTCAACTGAATCCTTCAATGAATCCATTGCAGTGCAATATATAAGTGGCTTGAGTGAAGTGAGTCAAAAAGGTACAAAACTGTTGCGAAAATGTGCTAGGAGAAGAAGCTGGTAGGTAAACTTAAATGTTACACACACAATAAAGACATAAATGTATGAAATATAATTTTATATTAAAATAAAGAAATGAGAAAACGTGTGCACTTTTTCACACCTACCCGCCTATGATGTTTATTCACTTATCAAATTGGCTGGTATATGCTGATAGATATAAACCCAAGTATGTATATATAAGTAGGTATATCTACTCTATGGGTGCGGAAAACTACTCTCAACATTTCAGATAATCTGTATGAATGTTACGTGGTTTGACAGGTAGCTATTAGTCACTTCACTGACTCTACAAAGATACATTTGATGGCATCGCATGACATCAATGATTGATGCACCCCCATAGAAACTTTATTTCGCGGTGCTTAGAACCAAAGGCAAAAAACGTTTGAAAATATGATCCGCGCTTTTGGAGAAAAAATAACCTATCCAAAGATTACGCATTACGATTGTTTACGCATTTTCAAATAACTGGCAAGCATAATAGGTAGGTATACCAAGCATAATTAAATTTGAAAGAATTCATGGCGTCCGTGAGCTGGTGAGTTAAAAACTAAAAAAAAACTTTCCTTCAATTCACCGAGAATTTACTTTGATTTGTGGTTATAATAATCAAATGAAGTTGGGAACACTTACAGTCTTAGGTAGACATTATATTGTATACTTAACGAAGTAGATAAAATAAATATAAAACATTCTATCTGCCTACCTACTTTCTGTATGTTGTTTTTTTTATAATACCTGATAAAGGTAAAAATCGGTATCACGCAACAGCTAATCCGTGCAATCCCGGGGCCGCCGGTAACTAGCTATTACGTGCTCCATTGAGTCTACTGAAAGATACCATTTGACGGTGGTGACGTCAGCCGTGGTGATTGATGCGCCCTCTTTACGTACAACGGCTTTATTTCAAGGTATTACATGAACTACAATAACGTTATCTACAGTAACATTATGTTAAAGTATAGTTTTATTATGATAGCATGCCTAGGGTTTTTGTAGGTACTAATACGGGGGTTCAAATCTTATAGGTACTTATCCATTTGTTGCCTCGAGTTCTGTTGACCGCTTTCTAAAGTTTTATAAGTATCTAGCACTATCGCTGACCCATTCCAGTACCGACGTGTCATACATTGCTTAATCTGTAAAATATCGTGTGACTCACAATAAGCGCACTTCGAAAGTAATTTATCAATTATAAAACTTCTTCAAAGACAGCCAATCATATGAGGTTGTGCCAGAAAATCTGCAAAACAATAGAAAAAATGCATGCTTATACTCCTAACAAGCGTAGCTGACATGTCAGTACCGATTACGTTCTTAAAGGACTCAAATGGAAGATCGTTTGAGAGCCCCCGTAAATGCTTTTGATTGATGAGTTTCGTTTAATAATATGTACATATAGTATGATGGCTTTATTTCATGGTGTTCTTTAGTAAATCCACGAATGATAGTCCCGAATCAATAGAGTGTAATGAAATGAAGTTTAATTAGTTTATTTGCACAAATATTGGTTCATGAATGTGATTATTAAATATTCAGTAGCTACGCCACAATAAAATATAATGCATGTTGTATTACAATAGGTTTATTTTATCTTACATTGTGATCCATTTTTAGTGCAGTAAAATTGTGATATCTATTACTTACTTGAAATTTAATGAAATCCGAAATCACATTCGTAAGACACTACATTCTTTTTCATGCGAAATAATTTGACTTAGCGACGAGACTCCTCCAGTGAAATTAAAATCCGCATCATCCTGATAATTTCGTTCATTCTCGAAAGAACTGTGACTCGAACTCCATTGAAATCGGGACATTATTCATTTTTGCTTTAAGAGACTCGCAATTACGGTAGACTTATTCTAATAACCTCGCTCCAAATTGGTAAATAATTATAATCATCACAGGGACCGGGCGATTGACAAAAAGGTGAAGTAATGTAAAAGGACAAAACTTTTCGATGCCACGTCTCGGCTATTTAAATTTCCGCAACATTGTTTAAACAGTAAAACGTTCACCAATTTACACTTTAATTCAAAGCAGTAGAGTTTATGTTGGTTCTGCAACTTTTTCTAAATAACCATCAAAGAGAGGCTTGATTTTGTGGCGATAATTGCGGTGAATCCTTAATTATTTTGAGGGTAAACTTTGCCGAAGTTAATTTGAGGCTGGGTGTTCGATTCCTTTTAATGGACACTCTTTTCGCCGACTTCCAATTTATCTGGATGAATGCCGTATTCATTAAACTTGCAGAACGACAATAACAATGTCGGAATATTATTTTAACGACCTGAAATGGAAACGCTTTTGTGGAAATTTTCATTTGCCCATAGTAAACCGAACATCGAATTGCTTTTTTTGTTGAATGTTGATAGCAAACATTTATGTATAGTGCACAATGCCCCTTTAAAAGTATCTACTTTACATATTACTAGCGGACCCAACAAACGTTGTCTTGCCCAAATACTTAATCAAAGATAGGTAGATACAAAATATATAATACTAAAAGTGCTATCGGGTCCAATTCTTCAACCATTTTTAAATCATCTAAAAACCCATCGAAAACTACTCGTACCTACTCTAAATTTCATCCAAATCGAAGCAGAAACTAAATTTCCAAAAATTACAAGTTTATTAAGATAGAGTACCTACCTACGTACATGAAGCTTGACCATGAATATAACCTAAGATGAACATAATCTAGTCTATCGAATCGACAGTTATAGAATACACAAATGCCTCCAAAATTTTGTAACAAGGTTTCACGTTAATATTTCGTGTTTGAAAGAGAAAACAAACAGTGGAGCGCTCTCCCTGCATAAAAGCCATGTACCTATTCGTATAACTGAAATACAAATTTATATCACACTGACGCTAAGCCCTTTTAGCATTCCCCTCCGTGTCCCGGCGGGTATAAGATAGATATACCTAGATTTATACGGAACCTAGGTATTGTGGTTTGAAGGGGAAGAGGAAGGGGGCAAAGGGGAAGTAATGATGGGGGAACATCAAGTATGTCAGGGGGAGAGTGTGCTGTAAGGACAAAAATATGAGGGCTGAATGCACTGGAGGTAAGCGTGTCGCCCCGCATCAGTTCACTGTGTCACTGTTGATCTTTTGAGGATCTACCTATACAGGCTTATAGCTAATGTGCGTGCGCTGAGATTATCCCCGTGACAAGAGAGGGTTGGGAAAAGAAGTCTTTGTCTATCATAAAAATTGTCAGTTAAGTAACGTAACAAAACGCAATTATTATACACATCTACGTATGATTGAGATATTATCACGGCGTTTAACAACAATCATTTAAACAGAAATTTTTCTAAAATAGAATATTTATCGTAAAAATAAATACAATAAAATACTTCAAGCACTGAATTTTTAAATAATTAATTGTGCAGACGTTTCTTGCATTTTGACAAAACAGTTAATGCGATCAAACATTTAATTTGTACATTAATATTCTCCTCAGATAAAGGTATACAAGTATGCATAGTATCCCACGATTTTATTTAATGGAATCCCGAACGAACAAATCTCCAAATTCATCTTTTTAATTTCACCCTATCAAAGCTTCCGACTAAGGCTATACAGACGAATGTATCGGTCGGTAGCCTATACACTCGTAGTGTCGAAAGTATTCATCAGTTTGATTGTATCGGGCAGGGGAGTGACGCAACGCTGTTGCCAGGCAGGGGACTGACGCAGTGCCACGTACGTAAGAAGAGTTTGCTGCAAGTACCGTGGATGTGTCTTTACTGTTTTCATTTGAAATGATGTAGAAAACACTGTTTTTAATGTTTTAAGAATCTCACGAATATATGGTTATAGCTGCATGTAACAAAGTGTTTCCGACGTCCTTCTTCCCAAAAACGGAACTGAGTTTGAACAAAAAACAGACAGAGAACTTTCTTTACTCAAAAAAATTACTATACTTTCACAAGTTTTAAAATATTTTATTTCTTTTCGTTTCGATTCACTTTAATAAAATGGATACACTAATTTTCTAGGTTCTTCAAACTGTTTTTGTTTTTAAGCAAAAAAAATTAAATCGAACTACGCACAGATAAAACGAATCGTTTTCTAACTTCACAATACAGTCCTGTAGGAACCCTATAGGTATGATTATCTGCAGATTAGGCGGGGGGACCTGAATGTAGGCACGTTGGGCTGCGGCTCCATCCCCAAGGTCAGATTCATCCCCATCTGTATAGCACATCAAATTATCGAGGGGAACTTGTACGCACCAGCAAGCCGTGATTGCGCAATATTTAGACCAAATGTGCTGCGTAATAAATGCTTTTGTTTGTACCGAGTTTACTAATAAAAGTATGGTTGAGATGAAATATATCGTGCTCATGTAAACTTTCAGTTGAATATTTTTCGTATGACGCAAGTTGTTGTTGACAGAAAAGTAGATAAATAAATAAATAACGCTTTACAGCCCTACAATAGGATTCAAATACAAAGACAATCAAACAAACACCCAGACCAAGAACAAAATAAATTCATGATAAATTCATCCTTCAAATTTCCTCTTGGGACCCTTCAAATGGTGGACAGGCATGGTAACCACTATACCATGTAACTCTGTTAAATCTCAGAAAAAATCTCTTTAAAAAATTTATTTATTTATTTAATGCAATAAGACAATCACTCAATATCGATTTTTGCATTATTAATTATTGAGATTTTTATTAGTACGTCAGTACCCAATTCGGTAAGTATCACAACATGGAAAGGCATGATATTAATGACGATTTCACGCTTGGCCAATCAGGATCTACTGTGCTTGTATTCGAAAGGTTGCAGGGTGGCTCTGATTTCATTACGTTTTTTTCATCTCCCTTGCAATCCAATAAATCCTGATGGCGGTGGTGGGTTAATTAATAATTTAAACACACGAAGCAATTCCGACCGACCAGTTGAATATCTGTATTCTGTATGGCGTAATGGACATTGAACTGAAAATATGTATATTTCGAAGTTCCAAACGGCGCGGCGTCATGTAACCCTTGTCAAAAGTGTGGGTGGAAATAAAATAAAAGTAAATACTTACAGTTTTGTAAAAGGTGACACCTTTATTGTGTCTGTAAGTACACTGTGGGTCTGGTTTATACTGATTTCCATACTTATTTTGTGTGACAGACAATATAAGAGCGAAAAAATGTTTTTATCGCAATTCAAATAGTGTATTTCAACTTCTCAATTCAAATTTTTAAATTTGATACAGATAAGTACCTATTTCACCGACATTCGGGATGTGTTGAGAATCTTGATTAATGATGCCTATCCCATAATAAAAATTACAGTTTTCAGCTTTTCCGTCTAATAGTAGGTACCTACTTACTAAGTTTTTTGAGTTAAATAAATTATTAAGACGTTAACAACTTGACTTGGTTTCGTAACACGTTCTTCCCCTAATATTCGTTTGACCTTAACCCCATTTCAAAAGTATCTTGTTTTTTTAAGCATAAAAGAAGGGTGGCACGCAACTAGAACACCATGTCGCGATAACATTGAGTGTGCACTGTTGAGTAGCATTGTTACACCTGAGCATTACTGTTGAACGGTTGAGTGAGCTGTTCAAAGCTTCAGTTGCTTTGTTTATATGAGTACCAAAGAGACTCACAGAGTGACGTTTCTTATATAAGAGCCAGTTTTGATCTCAGTTTAATGTAAAGCTACGTCAAGTATTTTTATGAGTA
>DWBW01000263.1:0-11352 GCA_018231125.1 Spialia spio | reverse complement strand
ATAAAACGGACATCGGCTTTAGGCGCCCCTTTGGACTAAGGCAGACCGGGAGAAAAAAGCTGGCGGAAAAAAACTCTTGGCACTCCTTTATGCTACAGTTTGCGGGACACCGGTGGCGAGGCGCTGAGCAGGCGGGCGCCCGTCACACAAGATGCTACAGCCGGTCGCCGGGAGTTGAACAGGCGGGCTCGCGGCGTGGATGCTACAGCCGACTCTTCAAGCGAAGATACTACATCGCTTTTCTCATCGATCCCTTCAACTCGCCTCTCTTACATGACAAGAAGAACACCAACCTTGTCATCAGCTTCTACGGTCGATGGTGTTGTGCCAGATGTCATTCCTGACTCTGAACTGGCACCCACCTCGGCTACTACTACTACGCGCAGGCGATGGACACCTGAAATGAATATGTTCATACTGCGCACCTACTTTCTACTAACTGCATTAGACACGGACACCAAAACCTACCTTGAACCTTTACATCTCAAATTCATAGAAAAATACCCAGACATGCAAGTAAGCCGCCAAAGAGTAGGAGATCAACGTAGAGCTATAGTTCGCAATAAATTATTAGCACAAGATATAATAGACCGTATTTACAACGAAGTCAAAGAAGAGTTAAATCTATTACAAACTAACATAATTTCTACTGCCCAAAAACAAATACACCACCCAGAAACACATATCCCACATACCCGGATGAGATGGACAACTGAACAAAACGAAACTATAATACGGTTATACTATCGAATAACACACCTAGACACAAACAGAACAGCGTACCGACAACCACTTCACGAAGCTTTTATTTCAGCATTCCCTTCATTAACACATCTATCTGAACAAAGAATAGCTGACCAGAGACGAGCAATAATATCTAACCAATACATCTCTCCGACTAGACTCAATGAAATAAAAATGCAAGTGGCTGAAGAACTCAATATAAACATAGACAATACAAGAACACAAGAGACTAACCAAATGACAGACGATACCGACAACAATAATCCCAACTTTAACAACACTGACGTCACTGACACAAATTTCCTTAATAATATAGAACTTAATCTTCCAGAAGAATGTATACCTGACCAACAACAGCTGACACAAGACCCAGTAATAGACGAGCAGTTTCAACAAGCATTTAAATATTTTAAAAATACTGACCCTACAAGTAGAACTTACATCCCTAAACAAAAACCATCAAAAAGGCTAGCAAAGATAGTTCATTACCTAAATAAAATCACACTTCATAATCATATTACCCTAGATACAGACTTTACCACCCTACAAACTGCAATATACTCCGCAGCGTGGACAGCAGCTAAAATAAACGGATCCAAATTATCACTAGAACCTTGCAACAGACAAGGTACATTACAAACTGATAAAAGGCCTAACTGGCAAAAACGACTAGAACGAAGATTAGAAGACTTACGCACTAAAATAGCTAGATTAACACAATACATTAACGGGAACAGAAGTAGAAAACTAGAACAACATGTAAACAATATAATAAAACAATATAAAATTCATTCAATACACGAAGAACAAAATACACACCTTTCACACACACTTGACACACTAAAACAAAAACTCGCAGTCGTAGCCGGGCGCCTACGTAGATATAAAGAATGTACCATAAGAAAACAACAAAATAACCTATTCACCAACAATGAAAAACAATTTTATAGAAATATGAGACAGACAACATCAAATGTACAAGAAAATGCAATCAATATAGACGGCTCTCCAGATCCGGAAGATTTGCAGAACTACTGGGGAAGCATATGGGAACAACCTGTACATCATAACTACCATGCGGATTGGATACAATCAGAGTTGGAAGAAAATAATACAAGAACTTCAGACATGACTTTTAACCATATTCCCATAAATACATTTAAAAAAGTAATTCAAAACCTTCATAATTGGAAAGCACCCGGGTCAGATTTCATACACAGCTATTGGTACAAAAAATTTACTAGCGTTCATCCATACTTACATAATCACCTCAACCTATTTCTAGAAAACCCCAATACAATACCACATTATCTCACACTCGGAACAACTTACATGTTGCCAAAGGACAGTAACGACAGAACTAACCCTGCAAAATATAGACCCATCACATGCTTGCAGACACTTTATAAAATTATGACATCGTGTTTATCCGAACTCATATATAAACACATTGATAATAATAATATTCTTGCTGAACAACAGAAAGGATGTCGTAAATTTAGCCAGGGATGCAAGGAGCAATTAGTGATAGATTCTGTTATACTCAAACAAGTCCAGAAAAATAAGTCAGACCTTTTTACCATGTATATAGACTACAGAAAAGCCTATGATTCAGTGCCCCATTCCTGGCTAATACAAGTTCTAGAAATATACAAAATACATCCTACTATAATTAAATTCCTAAAAACTACTATGTCGAACTGGACGACACGACTCAAGCTTACCACCCAAAATAACTCGATAGAGACAGAACCTATTAAAATTCAGCGTGGCCTCTTTCAAGGAGACGCTCTAAGCCCTCTGTGGTTTTGTCTTGCCTTGAACCCACTTTCTAATATTCTTAATGAAACATCTAAAGGATATTTTGTAAAGCACAAAAACACTGAAGGACAGACTGACATTACAGAAAATATAAACCATTTACTCTACATGGATGACATTAAACTATACGCTGACAGTGAAAATAACTTAAAAGAATTAGCCAATATTACAGAAAAGTTTTCTAATGATATTAAAATGGATTTTGGAATAGACAAGTGCAAAATAAATTCCGTCAAGGCAGGACAAAACTACCAACATCATTACACCCTGGAAACTGGAGCACAAATAGAACCATTAGACGAACAGGAAACATACAAATACTTAGGTTACAATCAATCACGCCAAATTCAACACAAAGATACCAAACAAAAACTAAAACAACAGTTTCGTCATAGACTAAATGCAATTTTAAGAACACAACTTAATTCCCGAAATACTGTAAAAGCCATCAACACATTTGCCATACCAATACTAACGTACTCTTTCGGCATTATAAATTGGTCTAAATCTGATTTAAAAGCCCTACAACGTATTGTTAACACTACAATGTCTAAATTTCGCAAACACCACCCTAGATCGTGCTTTCAAAGATTAACACTCCCTAGGAAGGAAGGTGGGAGAGGACTGATTGATATTATGAACCTTCACAACAGACAAATCTCAACACTCAGGCAGTACTTCTTCAGCAAATCGGTAACATCTTCACTTCATAAGGCAATAGTCAATACGGATCGCAAATTAACACCACTTAACCTGCAGGATAGCTCAAAACAAAACAACGAAAGACTGACTGACGACAAAATGAAATGTGCTGAGTGGGCCGGAAAGTCTCTACATGGGAGACACTATCACGATTTAAGCCAAACTAATGTCGACAAAAAGGCGTCGAACGCATGGCTGGCTCGTGGTGAACTCTTCCCGGAGACTGAAGGCTTCATTATGGCAATTCAAGACCAAGTAATAGAGACCAGAAACTACCAGAAATACATCACTAAGACAATAACTGTTGACACCTGCAGAAAGTGCAACAGCTGTCCAGAGACCATCCAACATATCACAGGTGCATGCAAAGCCATAGCCCAGACAGAATATAAACACAGACACGATCAAATAGCAAATATTATACATCAAAAACTTGCACACCAACAAAACCTAATTAGCTCTATACAACCCTACTACAAATATAGCCCAGAAAGTGTATTGGAAAATTCTTCTTGTAAGCTCTACTTCGACAGAGCTATACTTACTGACCGTACAATCCACTACAATAGACCAGATATTACATTGATAGATAAAACTAATAAGACTGCATACTTGATAGATATAGCTGTTCCTAATACACATAACTTGCAAAGTACAATAGCTGAAAAATTAACAAAATATACTGAACTGAAAGATGAAATAATCCGACTGTGGCATTTGAAAAAAGTGACAATAATTCCAATAGTACTTTCAACCACGGGTGTGATACCTACCCAGCTGCACCAATCTATCCGAAGCCTTAATTTACCCCCTGAAACTTTCAACTTATTACAGAAAGCCGCTATATTAAACACCTGTCGCATAGTCAGGAAATTCTTACAAACTGAACATGAGGACCCTTTACTATCTATCACACCACTCAACACACAACCAGCCATACAAACTTCCACAAACACACAACCAGAAATACATCCTTCCACAAACACACAACCAGCCACACATCCTTCCACAAACACACAACCAGCCGCACATCCTTCCACAAACACCACCACCACACAGTATATAACGGATACCTCCCCTACCACATAAAGGTTGCCACATAGAATCCCTAACCCTGATATTTACTTGGCTTAGGCCCGTTGATATCAGTACACCGGTGAAAACCGAGAAAGAAAATATAAAATAATAATAATAATAATGGTTTATTGCTTCAAAACATAAACAAATACAGAAGTTCAAATTACATATTTATATACCTACTTTATTTTTACGTTACAAATAACAAAATTTCTGTAAGCCTACTGAATTGAAAGCAAAGGGAAACGGCTCAGCTATAGCAAACCCCGGATGTAGAATCCTGGGCTGCGCTGATTTTCAGCCGCTCCGAGTCCCCTAAGATCTTGTGTGGGAATTAAATGACAAGGTTCCCCACACCGCTGCTTCGGGTACTAAACTTATATTATGTTATATATAATACAAATTTAAAAGGCTATTATAAAAGCTAAATGAAGCCACTGACAGAATAGTTCATGTACTTAAATAATAAAATAATATAATTAACTTTACCGTGCTCTTGAGAGTTGTGTGTGTGTGTGCGTGCGTGCGTGCATGCGTGTGTGTGTGTGTGTGTGCGTGCGTGCATGCGTGTGTGTGTGTGTGTGTTATTATTATTATTATTAAAAATAAAACTAATTTCTAGAGGCAAAGGCAGATAAATTTAGCGTCTTTGTGTGTATAATAACGAGTATGTAATAAATTAAGTGTGGATACAAACACAAGAAATAGCACGATTAAAAACCAGCTACAATGATTGAATCAACGAGGCTCTGTAAATGATTATTTATTTTCTGCATTTATAACTGTTTGACCTTGAAAAGCCGATAACTATGATCATCTGTTAAATGATTTGACATTAATACTACACATGCCATCCAATTACATAAATCCATGATAAGATAACTATTGCTGTACCTGATTAATATAAATAATATAATTTGAATATTATTTCTCATTCGTCCACTCACTAAGCCTGATAGTTCAGAAGCAGATGGTCAATTAAGAGTATTTTTTATATAGTGAAATTTTTATTCAGACAATCATTGTCAGTTGTTGTGCCTTATTAAGATCATATCTAAATTAATTTATTGGTCTGTCATGATGGTTTGAACATCACAAACCTACTTGCCTTCTAAATATGATAAGTTATAGGCATAGCAAAAACAATCTACAAAATGACCACTTTAATTTTAGCCATTGTGCAATCATAAAGGTTTGTTTCAGTAATATAAAGATGACTACATTTACATACATTTAGAGTCGTTTTTTGTGCAATGGCAGCAAGCAGGAAACTAGTGTCTTAAAATTAACACACTTGCGAATAAAAAATAATTTTTACAGTAATATTTGTGGTAGGATTTACTTCATTTTGCTACTTATTACCTACAAAACATGAGCAATATGAGCATGCTACATTATCTACTAAGACAATTTTCCTACATTATAATAAATTGACTTCAAATATTATTTTATAAAATGACTTCCTTAATATTTTTATTTTCATTTATTGAATTATTTTGATAATTTTCTAAATCTCTAAATAAAAGATACTAGCAAATATTATTATTTTCCCAAACTTTATCATCAACAAATCGAAAACCCACTGCTGAACACAGACCTACTCCCAAATATGAGTGTTTTACTTAGAGACAGATCTAAAGAATATATGAAAATCACTCACTTATCAAAACTAAAATTATCGGCCATGTCACCCCTAGATCCATTGCTGTGTCGCTGCCAGAACCTGAGGTACACCCAGGAGAGGATGGTGCCACTGCCCCACATGCATGGGTACGTGCCTTCCAGAGCGCCAATTGCCCATAATAATATTGCTGTCACCAGTATCAATAGTGGTAGTGACCTATTTGTGAACTTTCCTGAAAATTAATTTGAGTTGTTAATAATAAAATTTTAATTAAGTGTTAATAATCAAATTTTAGCATTTTAGCATACATTTAGTCTAATATTATATCAGTTTGACTCTATGAGATAGACTTAGTTTTACAACTTTTATATTATGATCAAACCTATATCAAAGTTTGTGTAACTTATTATTTACATAGATCAAATCAAACAGTAGGTATATTATAGTTAATAACAATCAAGCAATCAATTATTAATCCAATCACCTAAAGGAGTCTTGAATATGAGATGATCTGGCATTATTTGCTTCACAGCCACACTCACTGCAGCCAGGTATCCCGCTAGGCCATGGACGTGAATATCGAACAACAGCGAAGCGTCCTGTGTCCAAGCATATATCACGAGATAGTAAAATGTTGTAAGGAAGGCAACCCCGAAGTTCGTCAGAAAGAAAAACTTCATCATCTCTATCTGACCCCATAACGGCTCTATGAGCTTTCCACATAGCCCCACTGTTATTATATCTATGATCACTTCCCATAAATGTATTTCTAGAAACCAGAACGTGAAAGTGGACCACAGTTGAAATGAAGGTGGCAACAAATATCCCGGCGTAACACTCAGAATGTTCACCACATCGTCAGAAAACGACAATATGTACCCTATTACCACTACTACACAAATAAACTTCACTGATGGCGATGTGTTTCCTAATAAAGCTGAAAATTGTTGTCGTAAATACGGTATATTACGACTAAACACTCTGAGCGCAGCCATTTTTGTGACGGTTGAGCTATTTGACAAAGTCAATGTCATTTATTATTGTTATCAAAACTCAAACTGTCAACCAAAGAGAAAAGAATATTATAGGTAGTAACGGGCAGCACGTAGTGATTATCCAACAAGCAATACGATTAATTATCCATATATTATGCAAAAGCAAAGAAATAAAAAAGTGTTAAAGATATTTAAACTAAAATAATCCAAACACGATATATCGATGTTGCGATTTGCGTATAGAATTAATCGTATTTCATCGAACATCCCTAGTACGAGATCGAAACGAGTTTCTATGGTTTTGCTACGTCAGGCCCGTTACTACGCTATGTCACAGTAACGTCAAAGTCAAAACAAATATGACAATCAATGACATGACAAACAGATGTTTATCAGTATCTCTACCTAGTCTGTGATGTTTATTTCTTGTGATTTATTTATTTGTAGGTTTAATAATATAATCACTACCTACCATGATATGAGTTAAAAACTGAAAATTACAAACAAAATAGGGAGTTTAATTGAGGCACACTAAAATTAAGAGTAAAGCCTACGCATTAAGAGTAAATGCTTATTCAAAGATTTTTTAGAAGCGCTGTTCTGGCAAGTACCAACCTATATGATGCGATAAACACCGGTGTATTTAGTTGTGAATTAATTTTTTATTCAATCGGCATTTATCAATTTATTTAAACTTTTATAGCTTACAAGCTTTACCCTTCTAATGGATCCATACTCTTCATATATAAGGTTTATTACCTACTGTGTTTATTACTACAATATTTTCAGCTTCGTGTCGCAACCCTATTCGGAGGAGTGATGGCAAACCAATGCAGCAACATGCCTGTTCACTACCTATCACAGAAAGACGCCGCGGCACTTGACCAAGACCTGTTCAATTAGTATAAGTTCAGTGTATATCAACTCATGGAGCTGGCAGGCCTGAGCGTCGCCACTGCTGTAGCACGCACATACCCATCTAACACGTCAGTAGTTTGAAAATTATTCAAAATTGTATATTCAGTATCATACTTTAATATCCAAAAATGAAAGTAGTAGTAATGCCCGCACATGAAACATTTTGAGGGTTGAGTAACATTACTTTATGCTTTAGTAGTTTGTTGCCTTAATTATTTAACAGTTAATTCAATCCCATACATTTGGCTACACAACATGAAAATTTATCTCATTAGATACAACAACCAATGAAGATTGAAAATTAAAAGAAATCTTCAATTATGTTCATTTCTTAATTATTCTGACTGCATGTAAATTTAGGAAACACAAATATACTGCAATATATCTATTTCAATAAAGAAATGTAGGGGACAATCAGTCATTTTATCGTTTTCTTCTTCACAGGCATAACTCAGCACTTATAGTGTGTGGCCCTGGGAACAATGGTGGTGATGGTTTGGTAGCAGCACGTCACATGGCACTCTTTGGGTACTCAGTAGCTGTCCATTACCCAAAGCGCACGCCTAAACCATTGTACGAAAATTTGCTACACCAATGCCAGAATTTTGGTGTGAATGTT
Organism: Spialia spio; assembly: GCA_018231125.1. Taxonomy (NCBI): domain Eukaryota; kingdom Metazoa; phylum Arthropoda; class Insecta; order Lepidoptera; family Hesperiidae; genus Spialia; species Spialia spio. The sequence goes on along the minus strand of DWBW01000263.1, from coordinate 2,852 downwards.
ATCGACACATTACCTCCACCAAGTGAATTAAAAAACCACTACAAAGTCTTGGTTGATGCATTGTTTGGATTCAGTTTTAAACCACCAGTTAGAGAGGAGTTAAAGCCAGCACTGGATGCTCTAATTGATGCAGGATTGCCAGTGTGCAGGTACAATATTTACTGTCTGTTTTGTGTACATTTAAATTCAATACTATGTGTGTATCTGTGATTTATGTAAAAAATATACTACCTATATTTGTTTAGTATATTCATTGTATATGTATTATTGTTACAGTGTGGATATCCCTAGTGGTTGGGATGTGGAAAGGGGTCCAGGACCAGATCATGCACTAAGACCAAGTCTCCTAATTTCTTTATCAGCACCAAAGCTGTGTGCGAAACCAGAAATACTGGGAAATGTCAAGCATTTTTTAGGTGGCAGATTTCTGCCCCCAAAAATAATGGAAAAATATAATATAACTATACCACCTTATCCTGCTCAAGATCAAGTTGTTCAGTTATCATGTTAAAAATGCTTTGTTTTGTTTCTAGCTGTAATATAGGTTAAGTATTCAAGTGAGCCTTCTATGTTCTATTGTTATTGTTTATTAAAAAATATATTGTATGGATTTGGAATCATTGTTTTTTACATTCCATATTAATAAAACTATTATTTTTAATGCAACTGTAGTTGAATATTTTACGGAATATAAGAAAAAAAATAAAGGAACTAGTGTCTGAGGATAGTATAGAAAAAGGACAAAGAGGAAAAGGAACTTTGTGACTACTTTTCTAATTGACTTTTCTACTTTTCTGATGACTAATTTTCAGACATGAAAATTAGTCATTGGGATAGTAGAAAGATAAGAAAAGTGTTTTTTTTGGCATCCAGGATAGTATTTATTAACTGTGATCCAGTCAAGAATGTTTTTATTTGTTACCACAGTTTGTTAAACTCTGTGGTTAAACGTTTGTTAGGTTAGCTCCAACAATTTCCGAACGAAGATTTTTAATCTGGTTGACAGTTGTGGCACGGTTGTGGCAGTTATTAAACAAAATTTGACGTTTTTTTATTTTTCGCGCCATTATTTCCCTTTGCCGCCCGCCGGTCTTGCTTGCTGTCAAACTGAGTCAGTTTTAAGAAAGTTCATTAACATCATCAATTCTAAATAATTGCTTACCAGTGCATTTAAATCCATCCAGTATCAGAAACTCCTGTAAGTGTTATTATAATGTCAAATGTCGTAATAATGTAGCCACGTTTTCAGTAAGTTTGTAAGTGGAAACCTACACCGACACCGTTAAGAGACGGTCACAGAGTTTTGTTAACAAAGACATTCCTGATTTGTTTCTCGTGTTAATTTTCAACCTTTCCGTTAGTTTTTTTCGTAAAGCACCAATTGATATCAATATTACCTATGTATGGGTACTTTATTATACGACCATGTATTTGATTTCAGGTTAAAATGTTCGAAGCACGCCTCCTCCGCAGTTCCATCTTAAAGAAAGTCCTTGAAGCTATCAAAGATCTCCTAACGCAAGCCACGTTTGACTGCGATGACAATGGAATACAACTACAGGTAAATTAATTACCTACCTATTTGATTAACTACTTTTCATTTGAATTTGCAAGTTATTATGAAGATGCAAGCTCTGTTACAACAAGTCTTGAGTGGGCAAGTAAATGATCTTGAATGGAAAAATAAAAGAAGGTGATAGTGGCTATGCCATCCAAAAAACAACCCTCTACATGTCACACTAATTTGCTCCAAACTAAAAGAACAGACATGCAAAAGTCGTCCATCAGAACACTGCTATAATTTCTATTACCTTGATAAGTTTTCTATCTAATTTATATTTCAGGCTATGGATAACTCTCATGTGTCGTTGGTGTCCCTTACGCTGCGAGCAGATGGCTTTGATAAATACAGGTGTGACCGGAACATCTCAATGGGCATGAATTTAGGAAGGTATGTGTGCTGATAAGTAACCTTCTCAGGAAGTTATTTATTATAATGGGTAAAACTGGTTAGTTGTTTGCCACATTTTGTTAAGATATTGTATCGCCTATGTTCTTTGATAATAATTGCTTTTCTGGTAATACTTTATTATTTATAATATTTCAAGTTTTATTTATGTTTCCACTTTACCAGTCCTACCATGTTTGTTCCGAGAAAGAATCTATTCACACATTAATAAACTAAATAATAAAATGTCTATTTCTAGTATGTCAAAAATTTTGAAGTGTGCCGGAGACAAAGACACAGTAACAATGAAAGCCCAGGACAATGCAGACACCGTCACATTTGTCTTCGAGAGCCCCAACCAGGAAAAGGTGTCAGATTACGAGATGAAGCTCATGAACTTGGATCTTGAACATTTAGGTGAGAACAGTGCTTATTATTTGTATTATATTTTCATTTGTTAAAAAATAGGCTAGAGCTTTTAATAATATTGTAATTGATGTGAATCTTTATGAGTTGTAGAAAACCAACTACTCTTATATTACTTTAATAGAATTTAAGGCTTGTTAGCAAGCTATTTGTTGGTCAAGTTAACATTTTGTGTGTGTAAAATGCCAATTTAACCGGTAAATAGTCTATTCAGGACTCTATTTAAAGATTGTGCATCAAGCCTTTAATATTAAATTCAACGGGCTGCAGTTACGATATGAGTTGATTCACCAGATGGTCAATCCTGCCTGTAATATCCAGAGATAAATATTAAGGGTTTGTTGCACTATCTCTAAATAAGGGCTATTTTGCAATTAAAAGTGACATCACACTTCATACATATATGAAATGTCATTTTAACCAAAAGATAGGCTTATTTAGAACAATGTGCAATAAGCCCTAATGAAAATAATAAATG
>DWBW01000262.1:0-11363 GCA_018231125.1 Spialia spio | reverse complement strand
TTCTGTACATAACCATAAACTAGGAGCTATGTCCAACCGTGACATTCACCAGCATAGTGTAGAGACACAAAGACATTCTTCACAGTCTGTACAAGGAAATGAATCCAAACCGCGTCAAAAGCTAGAATATATTCAAGAACAAAACGAGTATGTTCAAGGAAATAACTCAGAATCCATGCAGGGACATACCACAGAAGCCCTTCAGAAAAGTAAACTAAACAAGCCGAGAAAAGGTCTGAATGATTGCATTGCTATGCTCAAAAATAAATTGGTAGATACAGATCCAAACACATCTGTTCATGTATCTGTACAGTGCGGCACAGATGAGCCAATAGGTCCAGAGCCTGTACTTGCGCCTGTATTGCCAACAAGACGTTCTAGCGATGAAACTCTACTGCAGCCTGCAAATATTTATTCAAAACCACCTCAAAAAGAAAAAAAATCGCCTGCTAAATGTACTCCAGTATTGCCCTTGCCTAGAGATTCAACGTACGGTGTTCATTTTGATCATGATTTATCCAGAAACATCCCCATTGAACGACCACCTGTACAATGGCGACCAGTAAATTATGATGCAATCACACCGAGATATAATAGTAGCAGGAAGGAGATACCTCGCCGAAGATCAACTTCACAAACAGAGAATCTATTATTGGCGCAACAGCTTTTAACATTACCTACAAACGACCCGTTCATGCAATTTTCAACTGAAATTTATAATACATATCACTTACCACCACAGAAAGTTTCCAAACCACGACAACGCAGTGTTAGGCAGACGACCCCAGTTAACGAAGTAGCCAAGCGTATAGCAGACAGTCAAATCTATACTGAACAAGCAAGGAAATCTCTAGATGTGTTTGAAAGTAATGCACTTTTTCATACAGAGCGAAGCAAAAAATCTGTGGAGGTTTGTGAAGACAACAAGAAAGTTCGTTCCCGTTTAGATGCATCAAGAAAGTCATTGGAAATGCTTGAAAAAATATCCCCAATCATAAAAGACGACCCAAAATCTACAAATGACTCGAATGAAAAAAGAAATAATACACTGGAATTACAGACACCACAAAATATATCTAAAATATCTTTAGAAGGAGAAGAGCTATCAGAGATACCAGCTTATCCAAAAGTTTTAGGTACACAGGAAAATAGTATTCTTCAAATAGATGCTAATTTACCAGAGCTGGAACAAGCAATGAGTCACAAAAGTAGGGACATGAATGTAAAAAATATTCCTATCAATACGTATCCTGAACATACCATTCAGGATAATCAAGTTACCATTCCCCCAGCTCATTCCAATGCCAAAGCAGACTCCATTGTGCCTAAACCTTTAGATTTATCTGGAAAAATGTCAACCAAAAAATCAACATTCCCAATTCCACGTAAATCTTTGTTAGTGATAGCTCCCTGCGATGGTTATGAAACCTTAGATCTATCTAATAAGTCTAAACCATCAATAAGTGATAATTTGGTAGTAGATCTTCGTATTAAACAGAATTCCTGTTCACCAATGTCCAAAACATCTGAATGCTCCAAGAAAGACAGTAATGTAGCGAGCACTATAAGTTTAGCTCATCAGAATGTGTATGCTCCTGCAGATTTATCCAACAGTAGGCAATATGATAATTTGCTGCAGAAATCTAACTCTGGAGAGAAGCATGTAGATAATTTCTCTAAAAATAAAACAATAAACCAAAAAGAGGATTATTCAATGATGGAAATTCAAGGTGTACTGCCCACAGATTTATCTCATAAAAATAATGCAAATTACGAGCAATCCAATTTATCTACATCAACAGCTAAAGTGCAAGAAAATGATGCAGATAATGTTATCACCATATATGAAAATGTTAATATAATTAGTGAACCGGAAGATTTATCTGGAAAAATAGGCGATGAACAATGCACTAATTCAAAGCCAAACATATTAATGACAAAGACTCATGATATTCCAGAGAAAATAAGTGAAATCATGGACGATCAAGAAAGTACGAACACTTTACAACATACTTCTGGTTCTTATTTCTCGGAAAATTTACTCGATCCTAGTAAAAAACCTGTATATGATCCTACACTGCGAATACCTCAATATAAAATAAGACCGTCTGAAGAAAATGGTGGCACAGAATCACATTCATCAACGACGGTCAGTACGTGTGCAGAATTATATAAACAGCCTCAAAATTCATTTAAACGTGATCCAATCTCATGTGAATCCCAAACAGATTCAATGATTACCCCAATGGAAGTGCAAGGATGTTTAACTAATTCAATAACAAACTCGCCTTTAAATGTTGTCACTGCGAACACCGAGTGTATACCTGCATATAAACTATTAAATACTGAAAAATCAACACCATTCACTACTGTTGAGAATACTAAACCAGTGTATTCTTTGGCTGGCACAAGTATTTCATTAAACAAAATCGACGAGACCAAGTCGACCCCAATCTTGACTAAATCTCTTTTAAGCTCTCCTAGTACCACTACGACTGCTACTCCTGTTTATACTTTAGCAGGGACAACTGTTGTAACACCTATGAATTGTGAAACATTAGCTAACAGTTCGCAAGCTGTACCCTTGTTACCACCTTGTTGTACATACATACCTGGTACGGAAAACCAGGGAGTTATAAATAAATCTTCCAGTTCATCCAGTACTATAAAAGAAGTCAGACTAAATGATAAAGACATGATAAGTGATATGTTTAACTATGAGCGTAATCAAGAGGCTACAAGTGATTCTGAGATGTTACCAAAAGAGATAATGGCTGTATTAGGAAAAATGCCTGTTGATCCTCGTAATCAATTATTAGATGTGTTGAAGCAATATTTGCCTGCTTCTAGGCCAATATCAGTTTTGTCTGCGACAAATTCATTCTTCGCTGCGGGTCCTACATTATTGTCTCTTCCTATAAGACTATCAAAAGAATTAACGGTAGATGCCTCTACTGAGACTGTAGATATTAAACCCCTGTATTCACAAACCTTAGAAGATTCATCTATTGAACCAAAAACAGAGAAATCTCAATTAAGTAACGAAGTTATTGATTTGACTGACGATGAAATTGTTCCAAAACCTGATCTTGATAATGTGGAAGACGAAGAAGAAAAAACTACACTATTAGCACAAGAAATAGCCGATTATGTAGGTCCAAAATTAACTTTACCGAAGTCTAACGACACAAACACGGCTAGCTTAAGAGCAGTACGGATTAAAACACCGTCGGAAAGACAAAAGTCGAAACTACAAATTAGTCAGGTGCAGAGCCCACCAGATGCAGATAACCTCAGTACACAAGGAGGCGATAATAGTGATACTGAAATACTTACGTCATTAGACACCGACGCATCCTCAGATATTCAATTGTATGAAGTTAGTAGTTCTCAACAATCTAATGTAAGCGGCCAATCTATTGTTTCTCCAAATAAGTCATCAAATCAGATGAATAGTTCAGAATCAAAGGATTCCAAATGTAAAATTGACACAGAAAAACACTTTAGCATGATCCATCTTTTGGAACGTAAACAAACCGATAATGAAGAGAACGGTTCTAAAGGGAGGCTTAATAAGAATCTAGTTGAAGATGACGATGACTCAGAAGATGATGTTTCACTGGCTGTCATCGTTAAACAGAAGCGACAGGAACAAAATTCTCAAAATAATTCACTGACTTTGAAGAACGCGGATAAAAAGAAACGATCAACTAATCAAAAGCACAAAAACCCAAACCGGCATGTGGATAAACAAAAATTGACAGAAACATCATCTGGTACTAAGGCAGTTCACGCAGTTATTCCTAACAAAGCTATCGAAAAAGAGGTGGTGGTGCCAGACGCAGACCTGGAAAATGCCCAATTTAACGATATAGCAAACTGTTCCATCGCTAACTTAAGTGATAGTAGTACTAGAGCAAAACGTAAACACAATAAAAAGAAAACAAAGAAAAACCGATCCAACGTAGTGTCAAGTAAAAAAACAGAAGAAATGAAGGAAGCTTTTCAAAAAAGTGGTATAAATAAAGAAAATGACAAACTGTATGAAGATGCGAACAATGTTAGCGCTGCTAACAAGAATTCAAAATTAAAACATATTGATAGAGATAACACTTCATTTGAAACTGGCACTGAATTATCAAGTAGAGAAATAAATGCCCCTGAAAGTGAGGAACTCACTTCTCATCTAAATAAATTAAACGATGTTCTGAATAAAACAGCACAGTTAAATGATAATGCAATAAATCCTAAGATTCTTAATGAATTTAGTAAAGAGGAAAATGAAAATACGGACACCAAAGATAACGACTCAATAATGGTTTGTTCTCAGCTAAAAGTTTCCAGTAATGATGCATTAATTATAAATGATGAGTTACCTACTGAAAAATCTGACCCAGTAGATACTTTAGCAAATAGCATCGCAGTAACCACAACACCAAATATAGATACCAAAAGTGGAAACAACAATGACACAGAATTTAGTACTGAGATCGAAAACACAAGGAGTCTTGCTTTAACTATCCCCAATGCAAACGACTCTGAACTACCATTGAGAAGAAGCAGACGTGGTAAATCCTTTTATGCAGAAAGAAATGAACAAGGAGTTATTCATTCGGATACACCTGCAGAACAACGTGCTCCTTTAACAAAAAAACAATTAATATTTTCTAAGCTTCTATTAGATGAAGAAAACTTTATGAAAAACCAAATTCAAACTGATAACAAACAACCAGTTCCCTTGCCTCATTGTAGTAATACTACTTCTTTTATTGAAAATATACCTGCTCAAACCATTTGTCAACCCGTCAGTATACCCAACGAAGAAAAAAATAAATCCAATAAACGTAAGAAATCGCCGTCCCCAAAGAAAAAGTCCAAGAAAAAGAAATCTTTGGAAAATGAAAAGATTGCAGATGATTTGGACAAAAAAGATGATTTAGACAAAACAGATAAACAGCCGTTAATTAATGAGAAAAATTTCACAGCAAAACAACAAAATGACAAACCAACTCATAAAGACATGGTAGAGCACGAAGACTTTAATACTATCGCTTCTACTAACTCACATATACATAACAAATCTGATGTTGCCAATAATAATGAACAAACATCTCAGGTATATCAAAATCAACCAATGCTTGGAAGTACAGAAAAACGAAAAATTGCCTCTTTAACAACTAAACACGAAGAGTTTGATAGCTCAAAACCAAAGAAGTCAAAAATGAATAATGTTAAAGATGTTGTAGCTACATCACAATATGAAGATGACACCGATTTGTCGCTTATTAAGAAAAGTCCCTATGTTGCAATTCCAGCAAGAAGAACACGTTCGAAATCAGTTGTAGTAAAATCATTTGGGTCAATGTCATACGATCCATACGATATTGAATTGGAAGACATGGGAGAGATCACAGAACCATTCAGAAAGCAGAGATTATCTCTTAAAACTAGCGTTTCTAAAACATGTGAACCTAAGATTGAAACATCTAAGAATGAGAGCACAATCCCTATTACTGAGCTAGAAAGATTGTCTGATAATGTTACAACATTAACAAAAACTTTTAGTGATTCAGATGATTCGTCTAAAAGTGACGTTCCATTGAAGAAGTACGTCGAAGAAAAAGAACGAAAAAATATCCCGCCAAGTCGAAACAGCAGCTCTAAAGTTAGCAACGATGTCACTGGTTTTGTTGATTGTAATGAAAGTATTTTAAAACAAAGTAAGAAGAAGAACAAAAAGGTAAAAAGAACAGACACGTTACAGGATGATGTTTTAAAAACAGATGCGGGTGCTGCACACGAAACTCAAGAACAGCTTCAAGATCAACGTTCGGAACAGTTTATGGAGAGTTTCGGCTTCTTTTCTGAACGTAAGCCTAGAAAATCAAACTTATTAGCAACGAAAAAAATATCTGAAACATTTCATAGTATTGCCAATGAATCCGATGATGTTTATTTTAAAACAAAAGACCGACCTTCTAAGAAAACCTCTCGCAGTGAAAACCGAAAATTGTTGGAAGAAAATGAAGTTTGTAAACTATCGGCGTTTTCAAATTCTCCAAAATCTACACTAAAGCGTTTAAAGAAACTTAGTGAAGATTTACGCTATTGTCACGTATGTAAGAAAGAGTTCCGTAGACCAGACAATTTATTGCGACATCAAATGACGTTATTGCATGTGTCCAGATTGTCTGAATTTGAATTAAATGTGAAAACTGCTCCAGTGCCTGATGATCCCAATTATCTTGTTATATTCAAACAACATCTCGACAGATTAAGTGTTCTACAAAATAAATTGAAAAACAAGAAACATTCAAAATCAAAAATTGTTTTACCAACAATACAGCAGATTGTAGCTGACGTTCGTAGAACCGCAAAGGAACAGCAACTTGCGCGCAGAAGCCTGAGCAATGATGAGGCATTATTTTTAGATTGTTGTGAGCTCCTTAAAGATTCAAATAGCAATAGCAATCAACCTAGATCGCGAAGTATTAGAAGACCTTTTCTTACTTGTTGCGCTAGTAGTTATGCTTTGGCTTGCGCTAGTGAAGCCGCTTACGGCAACCAGTCGCCTTCTAAAGTTTCTGACAACATTGATTATTCAGTTCCAAGTACATCTACTTTACCCAAAAAACCAGTCATCTATATGTCGGCTAAACCAGATGGAATGCCAAATTACGTGATGATGTCCAGCAAAGAGACCAGTAAAGTTGATAATCATGGTCAGACTGTTTCAAATGCGATTACTCAAACATCTGAAGAAGGAGTTAACACTGACGAGAAAAGCGATTGTAAGAGTGAAGGTGACGTGGACTCTGTAACTGCACAAAGTATATTGAATAGTGAGGAAGTCAGGAACTTAGAAAATGACTTACTATCTGGTCTAAAAGAATCGGCTTGCAAATTTCAGCCTATAGTAACGGGAGAAGAAGTAATTTCCAAAAATAACCAGGATGAATTAGTTGGTAGTTGTGGTTCCGATGAAGTTCATAAAATCCTCGTAGAAGTCAAAAAACCACCCGAAAATGAAGCGAATACAAAAACTAAGAAGCGTACTGAAGTGAAAGAAAAGAAAATCCTGGATTTAATAGAGAACATTGATATTTTTGAAGACAAATTTGACAAAATTAAACGTAAATGCAGATCTCAGGCAGCGGCAGCTAAACAAGTACAACCAGTAATGGAAACGAGTATCAGGTATGAATTCATTTTATTTTAGAATATTCAAGTTTTGTATTTTACACAAAACTTTTCCTTATTATCATAGGTTTTAGCTGTGATTGAGCCATGTTCTACATACGAGTATAACCGCTTGCTCAGGTCACTAGAAACTAGTATAACTCGTTTCCTATCCTTACCTATCTCTACTAAATCAATGTAACCTCACTGTACCTACCTCTATACCTCTATCTCTACCTCTATACTCAAACTATTACCTTGGTGGTGATGTAAACGTCTCGTCGATCGGCGTTGTTGTCTCTGAGAAAATCTCGAACACCCAGACCGACCTCGTCCTCTACTCGGTACAGGGTGGCTGTGTCTATGTGCTTGTAGCCGGCCTCCAGCGCCCATTGTACTGCACGAGCCAGCGAATGGTTTACAGACAATATGCGCGTACCCTGTTAATTAACAAGATATAATACATTATAAAGAACCTACGAAGAATGCAGGCGATACAAAGAACTTTTTTGGGAATACACTTGAAAGTAGTATAACTACTGTGTTAGCGTACAGTCAATATATTTAAGTAATATTAAGAATGCTTCTTTCCCATTGTGATGCATTTCGGCCTACTTTTTTGGTCTTAGTTGTTGACGCCTCCTGGAGCTTGCTCCTGTTTCCCTTGACTTCTGAGCCTCGTAGCTCATTTATTACGATCTGTATCAACCAATAATTTATCTTTACAAACTTAAGGTCGACGATAATTGTAACTATGTAACAAAAATATGTACCTACTACTAACATGCGATATAAAGAAATATACACTTTCCCCCGTGCCATACGCACACCTTTGTTCTCTGAACAAAATATAATAAATTTCCTGTTTTCAACAGCTAACCTTATGGGGTCATTGTTGCGTTAACAAAAGAGTGCAATTAGTGCAGAGTTTATAGTTATCAGCTAACGGAAACAATCCCTTAAAAGCCGCATGTATTTTAAAAATTCTAAAGAGCACATTTGTTATACTTATAACTGACTATACGTAGGTGTTACGTAGCACGTACATCTACAAGCCTTAATAAAGAAGGCGTCTGGTTCAACTCCTACAAAAACAAAGAAAGCAACAATAAACATCAGGGGAAGCCAGCCATAAGGGTTCGGTGCGAATGTAAAACAGAATAGTAACAGTAAAGTAATTAGTCTCGGAAACCGTAACTGTAGCAACCGGCATCTTGCTCGGTGGCTTATACTAGACAGATTCGATAAAATTAGTATTTTAACAATTTTGATAAAGTAAATATGAAGAATTATAAAGGTCAAGCGTATCAAGTTGTTGTACCTACGAAATTAACTACAAGTCTTTTGTTGCGTTAATAGAAATTTTATTAAGAAAGTGTATTTATTATTTTTCTTAAAAGTTTACCAAAACTGGAAAATTTTCGTAGAGTAAAATAATCAAGGGATTGAAATTTTTTACATTAATATTAATTAGAGGATGAAAAAATAAATTTCAAGAATTTCAGTTACACGAAGCGTTATTATTGTAATCCATAAAGTTTTATGTTTCAACTTTTGTATATCTAACCGCAGCAGTATTTTAGATAGTTTTCTTGGCGTCAACAACTTCATATAATTCATAGACTTACAAACAAACTGTGTAAAATAAATGACATTAATTATATACTTACGTCTTTTAGATGTCCTAAACTCGTTCCTAATGCGACTGCCGGTATTTCATGACCATCATTAAGAGTAAATGTTAATACTTTTGCATCCACCTAAAATTATAGAAAATTATCATACACCTACTAAGTCTCTTTCAGATTAGACTTTTTCAGTGCGTTTCATCTGTCCTTATTTGTAACAGCTTTTAAAGCACTATGTGGAAGTTATTGCTCACAGAATGAACTACTTTTAAAAACATTACCTGAATTTTCTTTAGTAAAGTCCAAGTTGAGAAGGTTTTAGGAAAGCATTAATCTATGTATTATAAAAATCTTACTCGTATATTAAAAATCTCAATTTTTTATCTGTTTTTTATCTGTCTATGCATAAAATCTACAAAATCTTTAAAAAAGGTAAAATGATATTTGTATTATACCTATTTTTCATATTATTAATCTTTATTAAATAATAATAATATAGCATTAAAATACCGTGCATGACGTCGTTCATAAAATCATTCTGCTGCATAAAATCGCTTTAGAATAAAACTCGTCACAGAACCATTGCAGCATAGAAAAGTATTAATTAAAATGCATGCGTCGCTAATAGAAGAATGAAAAAATATAATGTATGCGCATTTGTAATTTTATGAGGTGACTTACCGAGGTATGACTATGAAACACAGTGAACAATAGAATGAACGAGAACTGAGATACGACCATTTTGTAGTATATTATCCGGTACACTAATAAATATGCCGACCAAATAACATACAGTGTAGTTAAAATATGCAACATAGTGGGTGTAACATAATATTTTTATGTGGTTACAAACCGGCTATGCATATTAGAGCAATGTGTTGAAGACATATCAGTAATTTTAATACCCACAACAATCTGTTCTCAAATTTTTTTGGTAAATATCCAGACACTCATCGTACCTAATCTTTATATATAAAGATAAAGTAGGCATAAGCATTAACATTAATGTCGGCTGCTATGTTATATCACATGAGTGCTTCTTCTTCAGTACCATTATGCTAAGCAAGAAAAAAATGTACGTAACATATTTTCCGATATGCAAACATCCTCGTAAAATCAACCTCTATTGTTCTCGTACGATAAACGGTCTCTTGAGATTCTCGCTTGTCACACGAATGAACCGGTACCTTTTGAATTATATCCCTTTGCATTTTTTATTCTATTCCTTTGCATTAAACCGAGCAATCCCAATATTTCCCGTAAGACACAAAGGAATGCTTTCGTCAAGTTACAAATTCATTATTTGATTTTGTTTCGTTTACAATGTGGGGTGTAAACAAATCTTTTGTTATTGTCCCTTACAAAGAGAATTTCTATACTTGCGTGTTTTGTTTGCCGTTGGCGTATTTCTGTAAAAGAAATGACAGACGGGCGAGTGAGTACGCGTACCTACTTATCCTTATCCGCCTACAAAGTAGGTACAATACGGTTATTTTCGCATGTGTCTCAACGTTAAAATACGCGTAATTAGTAGGCGAATAAGGAGTCTCGTGTATACGCGCGAGTACACGTTACGCAAGTATACGCGTAATTAATACTCGCGCGTCTGTCACCCCTTTTACAGCTCGCTATGAATGTCGCAGTCGCGCGTACGTGTTGGTGGCTCCGCGAAGCGATTGTTTTTATTTTTACTACATAGCAACTTGTAGAATGAAATCAAAGAGAAGAGAATAATAATGCGAAATAGGATGTTTCTCCTTTCCTTGAGAGGATAACGGCGGTTCATAATTCTCAAGCGGAGAAATATGTACAAAATGAAACATTATATATTTTTACATACTTTCCGAAATAGCTTGCATGTTTACTGCAAACCATTTGCCTTATTGGTATTGCCATTTGCCTTATTGGTATTGGTATTGCCATTTGCCTTATTGGTATTGGTATTGCCATTTGCCTTATTGGTATTGCCATTTGCCTTACAAATGTCATGAATAAGTTCAAAGTAATATTACGTGAAAGGCAATCAAAAAATAGTTCTTTGTCGTTTTTTTTAATTGGCACAAATTTACTATTATCGTATGTATACTTACAATAGGCGTCATGCGGAAGGGATGGTCGTCCCGGAAGTAATCGGGATTAGGGATGCGACGTGGCGTCCATTTGCCCTTGTAGTTGGGGTTCGTGATCAGCGGCGCGCGCCACGGACCCTGCGGTGCGTTCTCATATTATAAGTTTGTACCAAAAAAAATTGAATATCATATACCAATTTAAAAAAATTAATACACATAAAAATAAAAAATCTCAATTTTTAATCATATTTTCGGATAAACTTTACTTGTCTTTGGCCTTGTGTTGGCGCTATTACCATATTAAAGTTTTTTTAATTAAAAAATAAAACAAATGTATAGTATAGTTAGCCGATAACAGCCAGACGATCGGACCTCTAGTTTACGCAGCCATTATAGCACTTCTACTAATTTAGCTTACTTAATTATTGTGAGACGTGATCGAAGACTTTATGCGGCAGATGGCCTTACAAGACTATTAAATAGCTTA
>DWBW01000261.1:0-11367 GCA_018231125.1 Spialia spio | reverse complement strand
TTAGGACATTAAAAAATTATCTCTAAATTTTTTGTATTTACCTAATAAAGAAAAACTCTAACTATATCTACCTGTCTCTAAATTTATTATGGCCATAATACCTAAGTACCTTAGTAAAGGTGGAACGTAAAGCGGAGATATTCGTATTTCTTAAACCACAATTAGTTTTTACCCAAAACCAATAAGATGATCTACCTACTTCGTAAAACACGTTCAAAATTAAATAGGTTCCGAAATCCTGTTTCAAAGTTTTTCTTTAGACAGATAACCATAAATGAACGAAGATCATCTTAGGACCTTCTCAACCCCTATCCACTGACTTCATTATCTGTGTAAGTATCTAATCTGTGTAATTATCAGGATCTATAAAAAATTTCCCGCACATTTGTGTTTGTAGTTTGTAATCACCGCTATTCTAGCTCGTCAGTTTATAGTTGGACTAGACTTCCGCTCCTGATGTTCATCTCGCATAATTAATGAGCAATCAAAAAGTGTAGGATAAATATAGAGAACAGATTTTATAGTTATCTAATATCTACCTACCGACGCAGTAGATAAATATATTATAATGTGCAAATCATGAAATTAATGTTTATGATTTGCACATCATATTCTGCACATTAAATAAGCAGGTATATTAATATAATAAGCATGAAAAAAAAAAATGAATTAGAAATGAAATATAATTTTGCATTCTTATTTCAAAATTTTCCTCGGCTCTCATTCCACCAACCTTATAAAAGACCATAGACATTATAAAGGGGAGCCATAAATAATTTCCACTGAACAGATCTCATAGCCATTTGAAATACAATTTGTTATTGGAGCCACACATGTGCATGTATTGTTTATTGTTGAAACGGTCTGTGTGTGTGTCACTAAACAGTTTTTATTGTTTTACGACAACAATAAACGGACAGACACGTACATTTTTTGTATAGTGAGCGGTTGCGGCCGCGAGTAATTGCTCGTAATTAAAAATGTGAACGCACTAAAAATGTATGCGATGTTATGCTTCTAATGTTTATGATGACCTGGTACTAACACATATTTTTGAGTTTCAATTCTGTGATTATTTCGAGTAATTTTGTTTTAATGCCCCTAATCTGGACTGGAACAGCGTGGTGAAATCTTTTGCTCAGTCATCATTGCTCGGTCAGCTCGGTCAGCTCTGCCAGCTCAACTCAGCTCAGCCAGCTCGGTAGCTCTGTCAGTTTGCTCGGTCATGATACGCTTGCAGGAAGTCTATCTAGGTCTTAATGTAATAGGACAACTGTCTACTGTTACAAATCATTTATCTTCCTTATTAATACTGGAAAGCTGGAAACTTTTTTATTGAAAACTTTTTAGATGGGTTTAAATTTTGTAGATGAGTTTAAAGTCTGAGGCTATTTGTAAAGACATAATCATAACCTTCATTTACGCAACAAAATGTAAAATCTCAAAAATGCGGATCCACTCACGTCTTGAATTATATCTACCTTAAATCACAGAACATAATATAATACCTAAAACCAATTCCTTCATTAGGTTAGGTACCTACCTAGGATTGCCAACCGTACTCTAAAATAGAGTATTGTCCTCTATATCATGTAGTCGTACTCTATAATCTATAACACCAATAAAGTACGCTAAAATACTCTTTTTCACAAAATGTTTAGTGCACGTCTGTAATAATACGCAAAAACCTTAATCAAAATAAAAAAGTCCACTATTTACTGTTATATATAAAGATATATATAAATTTACAGTTAGAATGTTTAGACTCATTCAATACCTTCAAAAATATCGAAAATTTGTTATGTGCCGCAAGAAGTACTAAAAAATACCTTTTTAAAAGATAAAAATAAATGATACTTTTTTTTATAAGTGCATACTCTTTATTTACCTCCTTTAAAATCAGATATACTTTATTTCTGCTAAAAAAAAGTTGGCAACCCTAACCTACACACACATAATGTAACATGAGAGCTAAAAGCAGGAACCTGCCTACGATTTAGGACCGTTTACGCTCGCCAAGCACGTATCTCCTTGGAATCTGACACGACTTTCCAAAAGTAGAAAGTGTTAAGGACTGAAATACTATAGGAGTCACCTAGCTGGAATATACTCGTATAATGTACATATTTGACACACCTAACACTAACCTACATTGTCTTTCTACTTATCTAAATACGCAGAGGTTATGTTTTAGGAGACTTATTTTTTATTTTCTTATAAGCTCAAAATTCATCATGAAAATGGGGCACAGTTGGAACTCAATCTTGAGTTCAGGTTATAAATAAAAGCCTTAATGGGCTGTAGCAAATATAGGGCGTTAAGATGCACATTTTTGTTTTTGTAAAACATACAAAACAATATATTTTTCTTCTAACAGCAGTGCAGTAAATTTTCTCTTGGACAAGTTTTGATTATAAATATTGGAACTACTTTCAGCGCGACATGTTTTCTTCGTTCAGAAATATTCTTTAAGTTCTTATTTACTTATATAAAGTAAGTAAGCGATCTTGTGACCTCATATATGTGATACATCATTTACTTGAAAGCTTTCGCTTCGAGTAATAAATTTCATAAACCACTTGCTTTTTAATAAATTGTGAGCGTACTAACAACGGCTATCACGTTATTGATTAAACTTTGATACTGACTGGCAACTTATGGATTGTTATCAATATTAATTACCGGTTCCGCACTGCAGACAAGGATGGTGTTAGTTTGCTTGTTATCGAATATTGAGATTAAGGTTAAATGTGATGGAAATTTATTTCAATGGAACTAACTAATGAGAACCTATAAAAATAAATGAAAATAAGTATCAGATTTGTCAGATATTAAAAATGCTTATATTAACTTAATTAAGTTAACAGTAATATTTTTTGAAATTAAGATAAGAGTTTTAGGTAGATAGGTAAGGTATAATATATAATCTAATATATAATCTAATATATAATCTTCCTAACCTATCTACTAAAGTCTTAGAATTACGTTAAGGCTCTAAGGACTGAAACACGTGTCTTAACTGATGTATTAACTCACAAAGATACAATTAATGAAATCCCCTGAAATGTTATTAAAACTGGCGTCTGAAAGTTTACAGGAGGCGAAATGGAATTATCCTGATTCCGTCTCTCTCTAACAATCACGTGGTGCGTCTGTCCCGTTCCCGTGAATGGTGTTTTCATTTCAGCGCATTTCAGGGCCCTGTTTCATTTCAAACGTTTAAAGAGAAGAGATGAAAAGAAAAGAAATAAGAGAAATTTTCTCACTTTTAGTTTTATCTACCTACTAAGTAGTGGAGGCTTAAATTTTACAAATAAGCGTGAATTTTAACTTTATGGTATCTTTTAGCAACGTCTACGATTTTTAATATATACCTTACCTACCTACCGAATCCGAAAAATGCGCATATTTTCTAATAAAATGCTTTACACGCGTGGCGTAGAACTCAAAACGGTAGAGAATTAGCAAAAAGTGTACCGAGTATTATGAGCTTTTATTTTGTAAGTAGTACTACACAGATAATAATATAAAGATTTTTTTATTATGAACTCTTTAAGAACTTTAAATCCCTAACTTTAGTCCCTAAGCAATCTGTTCTACGTCCCTGAAAAGTTATCAACTTTTTCTACCCACTTTTTCTTTTCGGGTAGAAAAAGTTGACAGTTCTCTTGACTGGACTAATATTTATAAAAAAAAGCTAATAGTACTTCGCCGTATATAAGACAAGCAGAAACAGCTGAGCGGTCCCGACGCTTGCCATGGTAACCATTGATCGACCGCCATCTTGCTGCAGCCGTCTGGGACTCCCCCCCTACATAGACAATAAATCAAACATCGCCTTTTAATTATATACTTTATTAATTAAAATAAAATCTTGCCTTATTCCCAGGTGAAGGGTAGGTAGAAACTAGAAAACTAGCTACCAACCTGATGCAGTGTCTAGCTTAAATTTTTTGAATGTAATAGCTTATATTAGGTTTTGTAATTTGTAATCAATGATTTCTTATCTCCTCTCAGTTTAATGTTATGAAAATTCAACTAAGTAGGTACTTACCTACCTATATATTGAGATACAAAATTTTTCCATTCGAAAATGTAAAATTTTAAGTAATATCATTATTTTGTTATTAAAAACGGTATATGTAACGGAAATAGCATGTTCTCTATACCTAAGTATACATGTAATATTAATTTGCAGGTCGAACGACGTGGGGACATTTTGATCTGCTCAGGGTAGCCTGCAACTTGTATTCGCGCTACCATCCACGCAATCTTCGTCACTACTATGCTGAGCAAAAGGCTGTTTTTCCCATCAACCAAGATTAAGTTAAAAATTACTTTGCATTTCGCAGTGCTACCACTTAGTGCAACCTCGAGTGCAATTTAGTTTGTAAAATCGAGTTTAACACACTTTGCTGCAGAAAACCAGCGGATCATAATTTTTCACACCTTAAAAGAATTCATTTTAACTTGATTTTCTCTCAATATTTCATAAAGAAATAATCTATATATAATTACGACGTGAAACGAAAACTTTGCATCCATTTTTAAGATACTAACGCGGAAATTAGGATTATAAAACTTCCCACATTTAAAGTTTACGTGGTGTAGATGGTGTGGTGCAGAATCATATTTTTTTTCATAATAAGCATTTTAAATAACTACAGATATTAATACTGTTATTTTAGTGAATTCAGTCACTAAAATAACAGTATTAGTATTATAATATCTGTAAAATAACGCACATTTTTTTAAATTTCCTAGGTGTCTACTACTAAATTTAGATATTTTCGATATAGGTACAGAAACCAATATTAAATTTCTTACACAGATATTGCTATTTTTCTTGGAATAAAAGTGAGATAGAAGATGTGAAAAGAAAAAACACTCAATGTCTCTGGTCACTCCATTTGAATTCCTAAACAAATGACCTGAATTCGCGTGTGTTACACAAAAAAGAGCATTGAAATAAAAAAGTAGCAAAAAAATAGCACAGACACCCTTTGTTCCAACAAAGACGTTGTAATAAAGGTAAGGGAGCTTCACCTTTAACTTGGCCTTTGAACGAAACAACTTTAGGTTGTAATGAAGTACTTACTGACTTCGAACAAAGGCAGCCTGATGGATACTAAATTTTAATATTAAATACTTTGTGAATCTCCTTCAAGTATGACTACTAAGTAAGGTTAGTGTGAAGAAAGAAAATTTTCTTTTATGACGTTTTTTCTTTGAGATACACTGAGCTTTTGTTATTTACGGAAATAATAAGAAAACTTTACTTACCTAATAAAAATTAATATCATATTAATTATTATTATAAAATGAGTGTTGAGACCTACTTACTTATAAAAATAAACATAATATTTTGTCTGTGGAGAAAAATCATAAAAATACTTAAAATTAAAAAAAACTAAAAACCTACTTAATATGCCCTAAACTAAAGAGTAAAAAACAATATTTTAATGAGATTTTAAGCAAAAGCCTTAAAGGATCTATTCAATATTTATAAACAATTAATTTCGGAGTCTGAAATCTCTTAACATCTTTACGTACGTAGTTGAAAGTTATTAAAGTTTATAACTTACTAAATTTTAATATTTTATCTGTACTCGACGCAGTATAACCATCGTACCTAATAAAATTAAAGCGACAGTGAGCCTATATTTTACGACAATTCAGTCTTATAATCTGAAGCACAGAAAAGACAAAGAGTAGAGGAATGGCCGTTAGTTATTTAATTTTGCCTTGTGGCTCGTTGAATATTACATCTTATAGGAGTAACAGACGCGCGCGTAAGTTCACATACCCGTTGTCATTCCTCTTAAAATTTGCCTACAACCCTTTATATAGCCCAATGCTGAGCTGGGTCTCTCACCACAACCGGGGAAGATCTGGATCTTACTGCACCACGCTGATCCAATGCGGATTGGTAGAGATACGGGTTAGTGGCCAACCCGCGTCGGATTTGCTCAAGCCGCAAGCTGCCCTAGGCCGAATAGGCTTTACGATGATTATCTGTGGATAACAGCAGTGGCCTCCTCGAAAGCGAGCATGAATTTGCCACTATCTCACCCATCCAGGTTCCACGACCGACCATGCCTGCTTAACCGTGATGTCTTCTGCGATCCGCACTGCCAGCGGGGCTATGCGTTAACATTTAAGCGCCTAATTTCTAATAGTCTTACTGATTTGACTATTAGTGGACGAAGTAGTCTAGGTACTCGTTTTTACATTCCTGTGTACCACATGCCACATACCACATCAAAATAGAATATAGACATTTTCCTCTGTTTCTTTTGAAGTGGTTGTCTTCACTGAAAAATCAATGGTCTTATGTCGTTAACGTTCTCACTGTCTGTTACGAGTATGTGCAAAGTGCGTGTACTTAGGCTAACAGTGCACGTGACATTTATGGGTCGTTCTTTTGCTCAAGTGATATGACATAACATTAGAGATACCTACTTAACCTACATATTTCCTTGCTTCAGAATAATTCCGAAACATCA
Source organism: Spialia spio (assembly GCA_018231125.1). NCBI lineage: Eukaryota > Metazoa > Arthropoda > Insecta > Lepidoptera > Hesperiidae > Spialia > Spialia spio. The sequence continues at coordinate 4,861 of DWBW01000261.1, read as the reverse complement.
CTACGAAACCTTTTTATCAGTTGTATTTTCCTTAACTATGTTGATTTATAATCACATTTAATTCAAAATAAAATTATTTTTACAATAATTCAATTAAATATATTGATGAAGAATAGGTACCTAGATTATATTATTTTGTCGTGATAAAGTAAAGAAAATAAACGAAATTAAAATATATACCCACATCATATCAAATTGTTTCAGTATTTGTAAAGACAATTTACAATTTTTGTAAAAATGTTTCGTTTTGTTATAAATACTCATAAGCTTATAAGGCATGTAGTATTTTTTAAGCGTATCTTTAAAGGAGAAAATCTATGAGGCATAAGAAACTGTTGATCCGTAAAGGTCGATAACAATATGCAGAAGAGTATAGAATAACGTGTTTATTGATAGTTACATTATGTACGAGTATTAAAGGCCTTTCAATGATTTTATTTTAATGAGAATTATGAGAAAATTTCAGTACTTCAGCAATGTTCTCCAAATGATCCCTTAAGAATAGCAAAAACTGAAATTAAATACTTAAATTAAATAATTACCTAATCATTCAGAACCACTAATACAGCGATATTTTAACTTAACATTAGGTACAAAAGAAGCCTTAGTCAGAGTAATGCGGACGAAAAGCCCAGAATCTTAAGTCTTAAAAAAGTTTCAAATGAATATAAAACACCTAAATAAGTACTTAAGGAAGCTACTACAATTAGGTACTGAAGATAAAAATATTAAGTAAGGCAGTTTTTGCTCAACCTTTTTACAGGAAAAGCTAATTTTTTAGTCTCTTCAGAGTAGGTAATATTATTTCAGAAAGGAAAATATTTCAGTAGGGGCCTATTAAGATTATTGTGTTTGCGTTGAACCTGTTTGAAATAATAACATAAGACGGTAAAAGTGATTTTTTTGTTGTAAGTAATATTGTAACGAATGTTTAAATTACTTTTCAGTTAATAAGTAGGTTTTCTTCAATATATAACAATTCTACTTATTTCACAGATTACAAATGGCGAGTAAATACACGTATTATATTCTACCTAGCAATGTCGAGAATTTGCAAAGATAATTTATCGATGCTTAGTGACAATAAAGGGAATCACTGTACGCTCAATGAATCGCAATGAAGATATGGGTCATTAAAGGCAATTTAATGTTTACGACATTAACTAGTTGGTTGGTATTATCGCCGACTTACGATTTATCGTCGAATTATTTCGGGAGTTTTCTAAAAGGGAGATTGGGTCTTAATATTTGGAGATACTTATATTAATCTTCTTCATCCAGTCGTCTGATGTTTGACTTTACTTATTTTGCGTTCGGTAATACTAACGTTAATACCTAAGTTGCAGTTTCAGTACGGTTTATTTACGATTAACATTATTATTATTATGTCGCATCCGCAATCAACCCATTGAAATTGAGTCTTATATACATCAAAATCTTATAACTGACCACCATTGTACCATTGTACGACTGTATATCAGTCTTGATCGTCATTATTAAAAGCCATCAGATTAAATTACTATTCAAAGGTTCACTTCATTGGTCGCGTGGTGTGACACGTACCATTTGTCAAACGCTTAGAAATGGTCATTTAACCATAATTTTTTACCTATTAATTTCATCTATATTCTTAAAATATTGCGCACACTTGAGTACGTACCTATTTCTCTTATACTTCTTATACTTATGTTCTCTTACCAATTAAATTAAAGACAAGTAAACTCACTTCTTACACTCCTTCCTACAGAAAGATAATAATATATGTACAGATCTTTGTTCCTTTAGATCTTGCAAATAGATTACAATATCTTAAAGAAACAATGGTCGATTGTTTTTGATCTGCACGTCATTTCCAAGTACCTACTGCTAAAATTTCATAAAATACGTTATAATAAAGTGCTTCGTCCACGATAGAATAATCTCATGTAGAGCGAGTCTCACAGGGCTATTTGTGAGTCTCATAGGGCAGTCTCGCTAATGTGTTGGTACACATCGTACTCGTAGATTGCCCTATGAGACCTCATAGATTGTGTAAAATGAGATACACCTTACGTTAAAAATCATAATTATTTCTGAGGCCTAAATCTGACTTCGTATACCTAAAAAATTTCGCTTCCTTTCTCTATTCCTAGTCCAACTATCCCAAAACTTTAATTCTCCAATAAATAAATAATATTTCGTTTTTTTGTACGTTTTAAAGAATAGTTAAGCATCAAGAAGTCCAAAAAGTTTTCAGATAAGATTCGATAAGCTAACCAAAAGAGGGATTATGCTCTACTGCTTCGTAATAAGAATCAGATTGCTGTATATATTAAGTTTTTCGTGGAAATAGGCTATTAGGTCGTAGGTTAGGGCCCAACTTTGTTCAAAGATAAACGATTACATGCGGATTATAGAACTAGGTCAATCCTATTATCCTATTAAGCAGTTCTTCGAGTAGGTATCCAATAACCCTGATGGACTTCTATGCTAGTACTTTTAGTTATATTATGAGAATGGGATACCATACTACCATGGTTAAGTAGGTAACTCAAACTTAAATTTCAGTATTGGTTCAAGCAAAATATTAAAAATTAGTTCGCAAAATGAGGTCAGTCTTGTGTGTGTAGGTCAGACGTTTGTTATGCCTAGTGGTTACTATGCCGGATCGCCATTCAAAGTGTTCTGAGTTTGATTCCGGTCGAGGAAGAAATTTGAACAATGAATTTATATTTGAATTCATATGAATTATCGAATACTATTATCACAATCCATATTATGTTATTGTCTAATACTGTTTCTATTTTTATAATAAATTAAAAGAAAGAAACAGCTATTAAAACAACGGCATGCGATTTAGTGTAAACAGATAACGTAGCGCTAATCTTAAAATATGGTTATGATGATATTAATTTCGTAATGTACCTACCAAGTGAAGGCAATTTTCCGCAAATAAATACCTAGATAAGTATTTAATTTTTTATATATAAAACCCTTTCTAATTTTTTCGAGCCCTATTATATAATATTTCTTGGTCTTCGTATTAACGAGAACCTAAATGTCTCATCACTAGTAACAGACATCTGCAACGTGTACATTTTGAACGAATCCATACCATTTGTATCCATATCATTTCCATTTCCTTGGCGGTACACAAACTTACACGCAGTATCCAACATACACATTTCACTCACTGCTTTAACACATACGCACATCTTAAAGAATTCAAGACGTTGTATAATTACTTAATAATTAAAAAAAAACATAAACATGGCGCTCTAGACGTTAATCCGACGTTACTCAATTAACGTGGCCTTGTGTACATTTCACAATAGCTGGGGCAGATAAGACACATACGACCGATAACGCTGAACGTGCAAGTGATGTCACAGAGGCTAAATTTCATATATATCCATTCTATTCTATTGCTATTTTCAGGCGACTAAAATAGCGGAAACATCAGACAGTTATTTGACGTCTGTCACATATAGGGCCATACGACCTAGTAACTCGATTACGATTGGCTGACTGTTGTGACGTAACAACGCATGACGATGGTAATTGGTGCACACTGCATGTTACACACTTTTTTATGTGTTTCCTAGACCAATTATGTAATGATTCATACACCGCTGTTGCCACGTTTTTTTCGGTAATATAGCGTGTGAGTATTAAAATTGGATACTAACAATTCTCAGTGTTTTCTTTCTCTCAATTTTGTGGTTATCTTGAAATATAACTTAAGCTCACAACTTGTTGTCATTCTACTAACTGTAATTAAATACAATGCGTCAACGTTCCTGAGATAAATAATGAATATTCATTGTTCATTGCCGTATTCCAACTTAGCAAATAATTTTATAATTTCAAGTGCAGTCATGCGATGTACAATAATAGAAAAGCAAAAAATCAAACACGAAAGAAATATTTTTTTATGGAAAGACCTTTTCTTTTTTCAGTGATTTATCTTAAAAGAGTTGTTCAGAAAGATACTCCTACAATCCTACCGCAGCCATAACACCCTGAAAAGGAAACCTTGTTGACAAATACTATTTCAGTACATAGTACATACCTTCTTAAATCACTGAAAAAACTTGCGGAAAACCATTTTATTATAATTACAAAAGTAATCCTTCAATTTCTGTGAAAAAGTTTTCTGTTTTTTGCGCTGAACACCTTACTCTGTGTTATTTTACATTCTGTGACGAGAAGAGGGCATTAACCTCTCACCATACTAGGGTGATGACTGCCCTTAAGCCAGAGTGACGATGTTACGTAATCTCGTTTCCGTGTTAATGTCAACACCTATGAGCTTAAAGACAAAGAAAACGTTCCGACACATCCAAGAAACTCCTTGTCACTTGAACAAATTTATCTACTAACGTCAAACCTTTGCAATGACTTATTTTTTTGTACAAGAATCATGTTACGAATAGGCTAATAAGCTAATTCGATGATGATGATTTTTAATGATGAAAGTAGATAATACTTGACAAGTCATGCTGGTGTTTACACATGTATACACTAAAAATTCTTAAAGGTCGGAGCGATTAAATTTAACTCAATAAATCGGTGTTTAAATTCAACTCCGACTTTTTAATTCCAAAGTCAAGCGTTATCGTTTGTGCTTTTAGGTTTAATTAAAATCCTAGAATGATTAAATATATTTACCACTTACAATTGACGGTTTTAAAAGGTTTCACGTATATGTTAGCCAAGTTCGTAATACAGAGCTAGCTGTGAACATTGGTGTTATTCAATTATCCTGTTGCGGTTGTGGTCATCTAGGTCATTGTGTAAGATTGCGTCATGTTGATGATCTCTTTTCTCTTTATTATTGGTAGGTACTAGTGATCGCCTTGTGGTCAAAATTCGACCATAT
>DWBW01000260.1:0-11369 GCA_018231125.1 Spialia spio | reverse complement strand
CGTAAATATGCAAAACATGTGACGTCACACAGGTCCCCCACCTGTGGCGGTCAATGAATGTGACCAGTTCTGACAAGGACGAGGAGGTTGAAGGGTCGGGGGGGCGGAGGGGTCAAAAACATGAAATTTTTGTGACGTAATTTATGACGCCCCATATGAATAACGCGTCATTTCGCGGTAAAATAAAATAATTAGCGCTTTACACTCATAAAATAATTAACCCTTCACTAGGATTCTCTTTGTTGTTAGTTCTGTGGAGCCCAAGGACCGAGAAGGGGAATCTAGTTGCGTCAACCTTAGTAAATTTTTACGGCTCCAGTACCTATAGGGGACCTATGAGGGGGGCCTTTGACTCAGGCCAGTTTGGAAAGTAATTCACCCTTAAATCTTAATTAAAGTAAATCATTATCTAGCCCAATAAATCTTTGATATTACAAAACAAGATTAACAAAGGCATTGTAAGCATAACCGCCAAATGGTTCGCGTCGTAAACCGGCTTCGTTATTGGATAGCTGAAACTGCTGAGCTGAGCTCATAAGGAATAAATGAACACAGTGTGCCGATAATTTGTAGTTCCATAATGCAAAAGTGTTTGTAGATTGATTAGTTATTAGTCTTTTTGTTGCTGAGACAATAGTAGGTTATATCAAATAAGAAATTTAACCTCAAAGTAATGTCCCTGTTTATTTCAATCTTAGAGAAATCAATGAACAGTAGTTAGAAGAAAAGGTAGGTACACAAATCGCTATTCTACTTAGATACAACTCGGAGAGATACCAGGCTCAATACCTACAACAACAACAACAACAATATGGTGAATATAAATCTAACTGGATGTCATATAGTAAAGGGAATGCTTCCTAATTTCATTATAATTGCATGAAGTTAGAGCATGCAACTTCCTATGACGGGGCCTAAAAGTAATAAATAAGTGTTCGCCGCCGCCATATTTCAGAAGTTGGTTCCGTTCCACACGACAGCGACAAAATATCTGCAAGTCTAATGCATCCTGAAGTTGCAGCGAATAAGGGGAGGCCATGCATTACAAATGCACTGAAACTAGTCGCAGACGCATCGCATTATCGTCGGGATTATCTCGAAAATGGTGCCTTTGTGAATAAATAAATAGGTTTGCTCCGTCGATGCCGACTGGAAATTTGGGCCGCTTATTACCCCGAATCACTCTATTATTTAATAGCCATAAAGTTCGTTGTCCGGATGGGTATTGAAGTGGGAATTGAAATTATAATTTACAAGTATATCGAAGAGGTTATTTACATACATGAAATAGACTTCTAACTATAAATTTACAAAATCTACAAATTTTAAAGACACAAAGGCTTATCGAAATATGTTTTTTTTTAAATTGATCTTGAAAAATGAAGGCACTGCAGTGTTTCGTCCAAGTTCTTAGAATCCATAGGTATTAAAAACGATAGTAAGTATTATTATAAAGGTATTTCCATTGACATTTGAATTTCATAGGGGTAACAAAACGTGAAGGGTAAATGTAGGTGCAATCAAGCTGGCTTGCGAATCGTTATTTCAACGCAGAACAAAGCTTTGTGAAGAGGCAGCTGCACTCACTGGTCGCTTTAAAAACGTGAATGGACGAATCGAAATTTAAAGGTCAATTAGTTATTAAATTAATAACTTCTATGTTTAATATACAGATAATGTTTATAAATATCAAGTATTTTAATAATGAAAATAGCAGAAAAATCAGATATTAAAAAAAATCCATCGAGTCACAGCAGAAAATAAAAATTAGCAAAATTTTTTTAGACTATACAAAAGTAATTTTAGACGGTTTAATACTAAAAGGCATAAGCATAACATAAAATATAAACAAAAATGTTTCCTTTCTATTTATTTCTCTCCCAAAAATTTCTAACCCCCTACTGCTACCACGCACGAGCCAACATACGAGTATGTAGATATTAAGTGTGTGCCACATCGCCCGCGGTGGCAATGCTGAGTGGAAATTCGTGTATGCAGTTCCACAAACGAGGGAATTTGACGCTTAAAGCGCAGATTGCGCAATTATATCTGTATTAGGTTAGTATCTCTTCCGTATACAAGACGAATTTTAGGTGAACTTGGCTTTTGCACTACCAAAAAAAATATTACTTTTTAACTCAAAAACTCAAAGATACGTTACGTTTTAGTACTTGATTTTAGTCGAAAGAGATTCTTAAATCTTCATAAATTGGTTTAGCTAGACAACTTTTTCATCTTATTAAGGACTACTCAGTAGATAGGTATATTGTATTAAGATCAGAATTCAGAAGAGGTCTCTCTTAAGGGTCATGAAAATAAACCGTCATTTTAACATAAACAAGTAATATTTAGTTAGGCACTTAATTAGCACCCAAATGTTACACTCTAAGCCTATTCAATAGTTTCAGACTATCCCCTAATCATCTAAGTTAGCTCGTAATCTCGTATTTAGTGTATAATATTATGGCACTAAGTCGGATCATTACGCAAACTAATTAGTGTATTTACATGTAAATGCTGTGTATCTTAATAAATAATGACAATCAAGTAGGTCTCGCAATAGCAACATATGCTTCAATTCAGCTAATAAAGTATATCTCAGTGTTGTGGTTATGTAGTATTAATTCAATTGGGCTTGATATCAATTCAAAAAGTCTGATCAAAAACACTGCTTCTAATAAACAGGTATTCCTTTATAGAATGCTCACTAATTCAGAAACCGATAATAGCTCCTGACCCAAATTTAAAGTTAGAATTAAGTAAAATACTTTAACAGTTTGTAGCTAGTGTGGTTCATTCAAAGTTATACTAAATATTTTAACGGAAACTGTGGTATAACTTTGAAAGTAAAGTTGCTTGTACACGAACCATATGCGGTTCCAGCTCGCGGCCACGTTACCGTAAAGGCTGGATTGCTTTAAAAATTTTAGCTAAATGTATACCGTTTTAATCTTATATGAGACTCTTTTCATCTAAAACCCAACCGCATGAATTTTAATACGGGTAATGTACATAGCTGGGTAATGTGTTCCTAAGTATGTACTATTTTCTGTTTCTCACTTACATGAATATCCAGTTGAGTCAAGATATTTTCTAGACATCAATATGCGACCTTAGACAATTCTATAAGACTGGCACAATAGGTAGGGTTCATAGCAAGTAAGGCAAATAAGACTGAGCTGTGTAATTGTCTTACAGCAGAGATAAGTATATTAAACTTTAAATACCTTTCGATTCAAGGACGTCAGTGTATAAAAAGCCATAAAAAGCTAGTTATCACGTCCCTTTAATCAGCTATGGTGCAGAAAGCCTTGAAATTTATAAAAGAAAAACTCGCGACAAAGACGACAATGATTCTGGTCGGACGAAGATTGATATTCAACAGAGGGCCATCCATCAACCCATACCTAGTGTCAACCTTCAGCGACAACAGCACAGTACCAACAAAACGAAACAACAAAAAAGGAAACCTTTCATTAATATCAAAACAAAAGTTCACAGAATAAAAATTAAAAAAAGCATGACTAGGCGTTTTAATCTGCCTTTATAAAGCGTGTTTCTGAAATATCAAGTGAATTAATTGAGCCGGGTATAGAATGGCGTCTACTACTTACGAGTATACTCTGTAGGTATAAACTATGTCTGTAGTTAGGTATGTACAAATCATAATTTTGCTACAATCTTGCTACAGTTACTTAATAGTATTTGAAAATATATACAAACGTACAAAAAACTAACATCTCCTCCTTTTAAAAGTATAATAAATGTACGCAATTCCTCGAAACGCTTTTCGAGGTTTCGCCACATAATTGTGAATGGAAAACTGAACTGAACTCATTTAACACTAAGTAAAGAGCCACTTACATTTCTACTTCATTTACATAATCTTATTTCTTTTTGCAAGGAAAGAAATTCCTATTTCTTACGTACAAATGGGGAAGTAGTTCAAAATGGCTACAATATTATAGTAATAATATTATAATACGAACATAATATACAGATCCTCCTAAAACGTTAAAACCGTTAAATAATATTTGAACAGCTTAAACTTTTTAAATTGAAAGAATTAAAAAATCTTACTTATCGAATAAGAATGTTTCTATAAGAGTCCATACTAAGTAACTACACGTCCCTTGCTATTGCCTTCAAATTCTATCAGGATTCATTTGATAGGCGATTTGCACAGCGGGTGCAACTGCTAATTCACTTCACAATCCACTCGTTACTGTTTGTAAAGACTAGCCTACAATCTGTCATCGATCGTAAAATAAAAAGGCGAAGGCATTAGGCCGTGTTCAGACGCGTCGCCCACGGCAACCGTCGTAATCAACGGAGCTTTGTAGCTGGAGATGGGAATTACAGATACGCACCCTATGCCTAGTGTGACCATGCGCGTATAGTTGGACGGGACAGTCCAGCTATGTGTCGTTAAAAAATCGAATATAACGAGAAGTCAAAATTACTCGATTATTTTCCTATTCAAGTCGTTACCCACGTACAAGTATCTAGACCTATTTTCTAATAAATGAATTACTAAAAAAAATATAATTATTTAGCTTTGTTAAAAAAATTGATAGGACATCGTATCGAAAATTTTGTATTAAAAACTTTTTCTAATTCTCGTTGAATGATATTTCTTGTCAGTAGACTTGGCCATATACGAGTACACGTATAATCGTATTTCATAACAATTGCAGTCTACAAAGTTAGACGTCAGACCCAAAATAAAAATGAAATACAAAAGAAATCCCATTCTGGTGCCAGCAAATGGCCATATTACTTATAGCTCTGGGCTGTGTGCGCGTTGAATGCAGGACAGTGTACGGGCAAGTTGAATAACCGTGAATGGCTTGAATAGCAAAAACTCATATGTTGATTTGCCATGAAAAGATGGCAAACGAAACTGATGTTCGCAAAGTTAAAACCGACGAAAAGCTTTTGTTAAACGTACCTATGTTATTTTTTCTCACAAGTTTGCTATCGAAATAGCAAAATTAGAACTTTAAAAATTAAAATAAAATTTAAAAAATAATATTTATTTTAATACAAGTACTACTTCAAAACTAACCACTAACTTTCTACCATAAGTAATTATTTATATATAGGTACGTTACGATTTGGTTATTAAAATTTTTGGGTAAAGTATATAAATATTGGTGAGTTTTGAGTGAATTGTAATCGAAGTAGTCATAAGTCTACACACTAATTTTAAAAATTAGCTTAATCCGCGAGTTACGATTATCTTTGATAATAAGCAGGTAGCAAAATTAAAACACAATGAACTGCAACCTAATCTAATTTAGGTACCTAATGATTAAAAGGCTCAAAAACGTATCCACAAAAAAGGCAAATGCGCTAAAAACTAAACAGTCCATAATAAAACTATCAATTACTTACCAAGAGGCTAAACCACGACACTCTGAGACAACTGAGACACGACAATTTTGAGACAATCACATGACACACATATTATCCTACTCCCCTGACAAGTGACGTACAGCTCTTTCTGAATTAGTGTCAAGTAGTGCAAACGCGTCATAGGCCCCCATATGTTTGAACACATTCAGTTCACACGCCTTTGCTTCGCATCGGCTTTGTAAAACCTTTTGTTCTTTCCATTAAATCCAACTATCGCTCCATCTAGAGTATCTAGACTTTGCTCTAGTGAATACCTTTTCAATAACAGCTTTTGTTACATACGACGTTGTTGGAACTTGATTGGTTTTATTTGTAGCAGGTACGAATACGTCGTGTAATGCTTTGTGCGTCATGAATTTCACGATAGGGGAAACTACTAGTATAGTGCAGTGGGCAAATTTTGATTTCACATAGCAAAAAGAGCAAGTAGCAAATAGCTTCTAAAGTTTCTATAAACATTTGCAATGACAAAAACAATTTTTTGTTGTGGACATATTTTAACCACATATTTGATAGAATTGTAAGAAAAGTACGAGAAGGAATGATATTTTATTTTATGGTTTTTTGCTTAAATAAGTCACTTGCTTAAATTAGTTACCTACCAACATGGAGGGCAAAAATAACTATTTGACACAGGCGATAATATATCTGTTTCTTTCAATAGAAAGAAACCACCGAAAAACATTCTCACAAAGGACACATTGTCTTGTTCCTACTATGCGTATGTATTGTTATATTGAATGAAACGATCCCGAAGTTCATCGACATTAGCTATTTTTAGGTTCCATTGACACTTATTGGGGTTGTCAAAGTACAGGCGTGTTTACCGAGCGAGTGATGGATGTTGCCGCATCGAGCGAATCAATCGTGTCGTCCCAAAATGATATGAAACGTTTAAAATGAGGCTGCGTACGAACAAAGTTTCGGAAGTATTAATAGGATACACAAACACAACTCATACTAAACGGCATAATACGACTTACATGTTTATTGTAGCGAAGTTTCGAAAACACTGTGAAGCTTAAACGATGACTTAACTTCAATTACGTGTAAACATGACATATAACATACAGAATCAAGTCGATTACTTTTGTTATGAATCGATTAAGGTAGGTACTACAGTATTGTACGCAATGATAGTACGATAAATTATACTGTAATTTTAAATTCTATTATTAATTTTAATATGCGATAGTAATGTTAGGTTAGAACACACAAATCTAGTGTCATAGTATCCAGTGTGTAGTATCCAGACGAAAAAAAAACATAATATATAACATCCAAAATATTTCTAAATTACAAAATAATAAATCACTATATTTAAGAAACGAATTTGCATAGCTGTAATCCAATTAAATGAAAATAATTTGAATACAATTCCACGAGTTTCCAACGAACCAGACGTAAGGCGGACGGAAGGATCATTGTTAATTAATTATTTGAGCAAACAATAATTTTGATGGCCTTGTTATTTTTATACATCACGTTATTTCACGTTGCCTAATGATAAGCACACAATCGAAATGATAAAGCAGCAAATATCGGTATATTTACGCTTCAATAACTTTATAGAAATGTATTCCTAATTATATATAATACGTAGGTACAATCCGTACAATCGAATACATTTGAATTTGAATCAAATCGGTACAAATCAATTTCATTAGGTACCACGTTATGCCAATAAATTAACTACTAGTTGCATTGTGTATCGATAAACTTAAAATCTTTTCATTTGAATCCATTGAATGTATTTGGGCAGATTCCATTTAAAGTTTAATGACAGACACACTAATGAACTACTTTTGACTTATTTTAACGATAGACACACTACATTTATAGTGATGTCAGTTCATTTATTGAGATATTCTCGGCAACACTTTTCATTTAATCATTAGTTATATTGTAGAAAAGCTTAAAAAAAGTCTGCCATATTGGTTTTAAAGTACTACGATACACTACGATAAAAAGTGTAGAAAAAGTTAATGCGCCATCTTTAAAAGTTCGCCATATTTAATTTAAGTGACGTCACTATAGTTTTTAAATATTTGTCGTTATAGTAGCAACAGAAATAGGAAGGTACATAATCTAAAAATTTCGACTTTGTATCCATTACGGTTCATGAGATACAGCCTGATGACAGACGTACTGACGGACAGATAGACGACAGCGAAGTCTCAGTAATATCTTCTCAATATAACCTTTAGGTACGAAACCCTAAAAAGGATATTATCTGAAAACATAATGTAGGTCGTATCGTGACAAAATAGTTATTTCCAAATTGTGAACCGCGCAAGATTCAGAACTTAGTAGTTCTTGTGAACTAAGTATATATCTAGCTAAAGTTTCAAGTAAAGCAAGAACTTAAAGATTATCTTAAGCTCTTACTGAAAGAGGCAAACTGAGAATCTTTGTTTTGTATAAATTAGTTCGGTTTCTACCTATACACTCGTAAAGTTTAGTAATAAGACGTTTTCGAGAGCTTGCTTCTACGAAGTTGAATTGATCTCTCGAAAAATATATCTGAAGCTCAGTTTTTAAAATACCATTGATGTGTATCATATAAATCAATTCAATGTCTTTATTTATCGATTACGTACATATATTGTTGTGCCAAAAATAAATTTTATTTGTGACATTGCTCAAAACACAAAACATAACAATAAATGGATTGTACAACAAACGAAAAAAATTGAATATGAACAGTAGTATATTGGGCGGGCGCGCATTTCGCTCCCGGAAGTGCGATGGGCGGACTCGAACAGCGGATTTATGGCACCACTTCCGCTTCCGCTATGTCCTCCCACTCCTGCCGTTCCGTTACACGTAACACACGTCATAAAGATACTCGATATTGCGGTTTACTCTCAATTTTTTTGAGATTACGTGCCGCAAAGTGACCTAATTGGAGGTATCGAGCTCGTAACGTTGTGTTTTGGTTTATTACTTATGTAGGTACAGTTTTAAATAAAATATAATGTTTTTAGTTCATAACGAGTACGTACTGTTGTTGTACCATAACTATACCGAATTATAATAAGCAGTTGCTGTAGGTACCACAATACGTTCACTCAACTCGTTAACCCGGTTTATAGTAAAATTTCCAAGAACTTTTTCCAAAAATTTGCCTACTTCCACAAGGGTTAAGTGGGCCATTTCACACGTTCCTTTCATACACATTGCCAAGCACTACAATGTAAGCCAACATCAAAGCAATGGCTACAGAAGTACCCAACATCTCGATATGGCGTAGCAAAGCGTAGCCGCGTAGAGCCGCGATACGATCGGGCACATTGACCCGAATGAGGCGGCATTTGGCGAGCGCCGCGCCGCCATATCCGCTACGGCTACGAGCTGCTACGAGGCTACACTCGCCCGCATTCTGCTACCCTAGTATACAAATGTCGCTGTCGATTATGTTTCTAGACTTTTCGTCAAAATTGTATAAAAACAAATTCTTTTCACCTTCTACAAATCTGCAACCCTGGTAGTAAGATAGCGCATAATTTTTTCTATACGGCTATCATATCAGATTTTCTTTATGTTTATCGGGGCTACTAAGTACGTCTCCAATAGAACCAATCGTAAGTTTGAATCTATAGACACCTACACTTACTACACTACCCCTGCAGGATCAAGTTAGGTTGATAAATGATTACGTCAGCAGATAGTTGAGATATATCTGTAATTTACAAAAAGTTTATTACTAGTATTGAGGTTGTTAGAAACTGACATTCCTTAGGACAAATTTACAATATAGACAGAATAGGCTTAAGAATTCTCGACCTAGTTAATAGGATTTGCACCTATAGGATAGTTTACGCTCTAGTACGAATAGCTCGAATAACTTGATGATGTAATATTAGAGGTTTTTTTTTTCATTCAATAACCACCAGATAGTTATCATTGATATGACTACCTAAGTAATGTAATCTACCCAGGTAATTGAAATTTTTGGACAGCATAAAACAATTTTTTTATAAAACCCTATAAATTAAACATGCTTGTACAAGTCATCGACAATGTAGCCATTATAAACTCAGTTAAATTTAAAGTTGTTTACTCTCTTATCTCTTACTAACATTGATTCCAAGTATTAACTTTATTACGCACTCGACAGATCTTGATCTATTATGAGTATAAATTAAATTACGAAACTTTATAATTATCGGTTAAACAAAACTCATTATTGAGTGAGTCTACAACTTATGCCCAGATTGGGTTTCAGTTTGCCGAAGGAACCTCTTGACTAAGATAGGTTATCGATGCTTTGTCAATATATTAGTTTTGGGTTAACAAGTAGATACAACTAACAAGTCAACATATATGTCATACATAGTAAGGTAGGTAATATTCAATTACTTAACTTTGAATAGGTATTCATCGTTGAATCCATATTGCTTTATAAAAATGAAGATTTAACTGAGTTAACTATTACAAAACTAATTACCTACTTAAAACTGAACTTCTGTACTTTTATTATAAAATAAAATAAAATAATATATTACAGATTTTAAAAAATTACCAAAAGGTTTTTTAAACTTTGTCTAACAATTTTTATTTACAATATATTTTAAAGCACGTATTCATTTACCAAGAACGTCCAAACGTTGTTTATTTTCCAATTTTTCGTCCGGCAGCGGCGCGAGTTAATCTACTTTATCGCATTGACATTTATCAAGAACGAAAAATATTTTAAAGTTGCACTCTTAAATTGCGTGTAACGAACATTTATTGGGAGCAAATTCACGGCAAACGACAAATTTAAATTCACGGCACGTCACGTAAATTGAACTATTTTTATCTGCGCCACTGCAGGGAAAAAAGGCCCATGCCTGCAATGAATTTGATTGCCTTGATGTCCATAATTTTTGGGCCTGCATTTTATGTGTTTCAACGCCATCTGTTGATGTAGACGTCAAATACAGGTGTCGCTCTGTCCCTCCCAAAACTAATAAATGACTTCGGCCCTAGGGGAAATTAAAAATAGTTTCGCACAAATCAAGCAACAACAACTAACTAGAAGGAACTTACCGCACCAATATTGAACTTTGCCTCGTAAAGGCTTTCAAGCGAGCTTTTGATAACAGAAATCACAATTAATATTCAAATGTTCAAAGTTTCTGATTGAATAGTTTACGATGATTTTGATCTGTATTGATAAAATATAATATCTGTATAGGTCTGACTTCGTCTCTTTGGGAGTTGAATACTTGAATCTCACACCACACGAATAGATAAACAGTACTCTATATTATGTTCTCACACACTCTGTGACTATCCTCTTTAATTCAGTAAACATTAGTGATGGTGCTACTAGCGCTACCTAGCGCTAAAACTGTAATAATTTTGGAATAATTGTAGAAAAATACAGGCCTGCGACTTCTACATTAATGTACCTAATATCAGTTATATAGAATGCTTCAGAAAATATTCATTTACAAATTGAAACATGGAACCTCGGCAGTACCATTCGTTCAGGCAAGGCTGTCTCCGTTCCGATAACTTGAACTTCCTTCATACATTTACTTTATTACCAAACCCTTCCATTTGTTTACTCGGTTTCCAAGATAAGCTACGTTTCTGACTTGTATTTCAAAATGAATAACGTTTTGGACGAATATTTAGGTGCTAGTGATATTACGGTAGAACTACCAGAATATTTTTCGCAGATGGATTTTGTAATTTTTGTATTTAGATCTCCCCTGCATTACATTATACATATTATGTAGGTCCTCGTATTGAAAACATCTAAATTTATGTGTACTTAGAACTCCTGTGGTAAAGTGGTTTATTCGTCACGTAGGCCATAGAGAGGTTTCACAATATTCAACATGGGTGAGCAACTGAGTATGCTCCAGATCTTATATGGGGTAGGAAGCCAGCAGTGGGCCACAAATGAGTTGTTGGCGCTTTACCACGTTACCAAAGTAGACTGTATTATATTGTCT
>DWBW01000259.1:0-11370 GCA_018231125.1 Spialia spio | reverse complement strand
AGGATCAATACTTAACAGCCAGTTGGTATATTGATACTTATAATGGATACCTACTAAAATTTATAAAGAACGTAGGTAACACGTTTTAGACAATACCAAAGCAGAGGACCTATACATACAGATATATAATAAACCAAATCAGAGTATACGTATCTATACTAAAGGATAAATAGAAATAGCTATAAATAGAAATAGACGTAGATCACATAGAAAGGTATGCTAAAACTTTTAATACTTAGGTAGGTACTTAGGTAACTAATTTTATTTATTGGGCTCTAATGTAGAAATTTCTTGTTTTTAGAAACAGTAATACGTTTAGTTACACCATTGCAATGGATTAGCAGTGTAGCTATGATAAATAAATGTGGTTGTGATCTTCTAACAGCCCCTTACGATAAAACATCGTCAGCGCAAGGCACGGTCAAGAAACCGAGCAAGTATGGCTATTTATTTAACTTTTTCCCGATTTTAGTTTAATCCATGATGAAGTACCTATAAGTTCTCCTGTTTCACGAAATCCGTTTGTCTATGAATGTTGTAAAGGATGCACACATGTAGGTACATCGTATAGTATAAATGTGAATTCGTCAGATTTAAAAAAAGTTAAGTATACATATTACAATATATTAAATGGCTTAAAATTTTCAAGAAAATTCAATTTCATTACAATCCATAGGTAATATTCACTGGTGTCAAGGCTTAGGAACTTCACTCTTACTATAAAGCAAATCTGTCGAAAAGTCTAGATATGAAATACTACTTACTCTTATT
This sequence comes from Spialia spio, assembly GCA_018231125.1. Classification (NCBI taxonomy): domain Eukaryota; kingdom Metazoa; phylum Arthropoda; class Insecta; order Lepidoptera; family Hesperiidae; genus Spialia; species Spialia spio. The sequence goes on along the minus strand of DWBW01000259.1, from coordinate 10,599 downwards.
AGGTAGGTATCTCCATGCAATAAGTACAATAACCTTCCAGGGTTACAACCGACTCAGCTCCAACAAGCACTAGCACGGAGCTTGGTTTCCTGGCAAGGCCTACGGGCGGTGACGACACAAATGCTTTTATCATAGTTGAAGTGAAACTGGCAAGACCCCTCTACAAACCAATAATTCCGCCTCAGATATCAGTGTTAGTTTTTCTCCTCTAGAAAATTTGAGAATACATAGTTACACCATAAACCACCAAAAATCGATCAAAACTTTTTAACAATAGGTACCTATAGACTACAATACATATACAGTTATATACATACATACCTATGGCCTTAATTTAGACAAAAGAAATCAAGGAGGCATAAAATGCTGAGCAAACTCTATTATGCGAACTAAATCTAAATCTAGATTTAGAGTGATATTTTTTTCGAGATAATTTTGGCTAGCCCTTTCATTTGATATACCCATATTGTAGAAAAGTGTAAAAAACTTAGTACGCCGTCTTGAATGGTCCGCCATGTTTTATTTAGAGTGACGTCACTATAGTTTTAGTAAAAGCCTAAACAGAAATAAGGTACATCATTTATGAAAATTTCTATTTTCTAATTATTATATTTATTAAGATACAGTTTGGTGATAGATGGACAGACAGAAACAGACAGACGGGCAGTGAATTCTCAGTACCTAATAGGGGTCTTGATATCGCTTTGGGTTCGAAATCCTAAAAACAGTGTAGGAAAAAATAAAAAATAAAATATTCAAAATGGGGAATTCCAGTTCAGAAATAAACGAAATGTTGAAGGAAATGGAAGAGAAGCAAATAAAGCGTGAATGTACAGGGAGAGGACAGTTGAAAAGGGACTGGCAGTTCACAGTAAAGAACGCATCAAACTCTCTGCGCAAAATACCATATTACGGTAACTTTTCAGCAATTAGTAGCTTACCTATATTTATTAAAGGTGATTCAACGTAATGTGGCGCTGGCGTTTTTTTAGAGCTGGATATCTTTCACTGTTTTATGGTCGATGTTTTCATTTCACATAGGTACACTTTATTCAATAAAATGTGTAATGTTTATTACCATCAAACCCATTATACATTGAACCCTAGATCTAGACATAAAAACAAGCGCTCCTTCAACTATTGTATTACCTACTTACTTTTGGGTTCGCAATGCTTAAAGTTAATGTATAGGTACTAAGGTACACAAAATATGCACCTACCTAACTATGTAATGTGTAAATTTCGTATTTTTAACGTTAACGCACTTCTGTAATGTCGCATTATCCTGATATGGCCTTAATTTAGACTAGATTCAAATGATAATGAAGGCTAAACGACTTTAAATAAATTTATAGCAGGTTAATGGATCCGGTGCAATAAGCCTGCTCTTCAGGAAAAAACAAATTTCTATTTACTTAAGTGTATACCTACATACTGTTTTCCAAAAAAAACCTTGTGAATGAATTTACTCTTGATCTAGGATCCTACTATTTATAAAAGATCCCAGTTTATAAAACCTTTTACTATCTAAACAATATCTTACAAGTCAAAGACTTACCAAAAAATTAAGATTTCAAATTTATTATTAGGATAAGTATTTTAACTAAGAATCTAGATCCCTGTGTTTTACTAGGGATGACCGACATATGTGCTATTAATAGACAGCTAAGTGAAACCCGAAACCGTGTAGAGATAGTCTCTTCTTTTTGGAGCGATGCAGCAATACTTGTCAACAACAATTTTGTGGTACAAGATTTCCTGGTTAATGAACTGTTATATGAAGTAAGTGTGTACCTACCTATCTATTATTCCTACGTGTATAAATTATTAGAATGCTTATTTTCTTCTAACTTAGTTACTTAGTTCATTGCCGCCTATGTTTCTTAATCATCTACTAACCTTTGAACTATCTAGGAAATGCTAATGATGTCGCACGCATGTCTTATGAGAACAGCGTATGATGCTTTGGTGGGCGTAGACGATCAGCTCGAGATGGATTCCACGTTGAGAGCAGCGAGACATGCACGACAGTTAAAAGATGTGCCTCATGCTGTGGATCTCTTTTTGCAAGTAATTCTACTAAATACATGTAAATCTGAAACTACACGACGTAATTGTAGAGCAACTGGAGTAAAAAATGTATTAATTAAAAGGTAGGTAGTTTTAACGTAACTGTAGGTACGCTCTAACGCTACAGATTAAAAATATATCTAATAATTTCTTTCTGATCAGAAAGACAATAACGGCTTTACGTACAGTGCACATGACTGTAAATATTTTCTTTTGTAAAATTTAAAATTTAACTCTTTCACGTCGTAATCAGTTAACAGCAGAAAGACCGCGGGATGCCAACATGTGGCGTGAAATGGCAACTTGCCTGAAAGAAATGGACAGTGACTGGGCAAAGGTCTGCATAAATAAATCCGTTGCGCTGAACCCAAGACATCCACTCACGTAAGGATTTTAACTAACAGTAGTTAGCTCAATGTAACTCGACAAATTTTAGAACTCTATTTGATAACAAGATTTAGCACATACCTAAATAAAAAAGGTGTACCTAACTCACTGATTCATTGGGTCCTACCGTGAATTAATACGTTTCTAATTCTTATGTAAACCAGATCGCAATCCCAGGGCAAATTAAATTGAAATATAGATAGGTGGAGGTGGGTATAGCATACAATACAGGTACCTTACTAATATAATTAGTTTAAATAAACACTGCTAATGAATAACATGACATGTGTTTCTTAGACTTTTTTCCAAAGCATGCATGATGTTTGAGGAAGACCCAGATGCGGCTGAACCGTTTTTCGTTGCTCTCTTGGCCCTCTACCCGTTTTGGTTGCCGATGTGGGTCGCAGTCAACGCTTATTATCTTAGCAGGGAGATGTATGATATGGCCCAAGAAATAATGGAAAGCGTTGTGAAGTGAGTACGAACCTATTAGTGTGAAAAACCATGCAAGTGTGGTAAATAGCATGACAACGAATTACTTATGTAGGTTATGGGTTATGGGAAGCACTCGTACCTATAGCTTCAAAAGTTCAAAAGAATTCCTATCAAAGCCCATCTTTACATTCCTTGCTAGTTATTAAAATGGCGACTTGATAGTTATTGTTAGTTATAAGAATTAAGTACCTAACTACTTAATGAAGCTTTCGATCAAAATCAGTTTTACTCTCACTGTGTTGCTACAATTCGAAATAGAAGTATCTACTTAGTCTGTATTTAATTTGTATTTCTGACGTTTCACAATGGTGACAGAACTTCGGCGGAAGGTCTTGAAGAAGAGGACAAGTTCCCGCGTACGTGGGAGCAGGAGCTCGGCGACTGGTGGGACCACACGCCTCTCTTGCCGGGCACCAGCTTGTACTATGAGGCTGCAGATCTTCTCCTGAGAATTAGAGCTATATCGGTTTATCAAGTTTTTATGTATTTTATTAAAAACCGGCACCCTGCTACCTGCTTGTAAATTGTGTATCTTGCAGTTATTTAAAATGTAATTGAGCTGTTGTCGATGAGGTACATATGCCTATTCCCTGGCAGAGAACCTTTAAAAAAATTTAGCAACTTCAGCTAACAACTTCTAAGTTATTTGAAAAGTAATGTATTTGTAAATAGATTTGTAATTAAATTTTAGCTTGCTGAGGTGTGTATAGCGCGAGCTCTTTGTCAGTCGGGTGAGACAGCTGCGCATTATCACCTGGTAGCTCTGTGCTGTCGGTTGAGAAAATGTCCCACAGATGCTTTATGCCACTTACAACAAGGAATTACGAAGTTTGGCGATGTAAGTTGAAAATTAATGCTAACAAAACTCTTTGGAATCCCGCAAGACAAAAATTAAAGAAGAATTGAGTTCAAAATCACTTTTCGTTCTTGGTTCTTGGCCGAAAGAAAATTGTCAGATACCTATAAGTATGTAGTTAACGATTGTATTTTTCAGATAAGTTACCTTAGAAGTTTGGAAGCGGAATGTCACCACAAACTGAAAAATATTCCAGCGTCAACCGCAAGCTTTGAAAAAGCCGGTGCTTGCTCAAGTTCTTACAGGTACCTACTTACTTTCCTAATAGTAAAGAACTTGATATAAAATTAATTGTAAACTTAATTTGTTGATGCCTCATGTAGGTACTTAACATTTAAACTTGTCTTCAGTATCTTATTGTCATTATCACGTCGAGATTCCAAAAGAACACGCACGCTGCTCGTTGATCTGATTCGACGTCAGCCGAGTGCTTATGCATGGATGGCGTTAGCTGATAACTGGATGATGGTAAAAAATGCTTCACCTACCTTGTCAGCGTAGCTAATCGCTAAAATGGAAGATAGGATACCTACTGCCAGGTAGGTATTCCTTCGAAAAATTGTAGTTTAATTCTTTAAAGTGCGAGATTAAACATACCTACGAGTTAATAGTTTAAAAGATACCTGCGACTTTTCATCAATTTCCCAACTTTTTACTCAACCACATTAACTTGGGTAGATAGTCAACAAGGTAATTGACTAATTTCTATTTATCTAACTATATAACTTGTAATCTAAACCACTAAGCTTAAGTACGCTTCCTTATATTTATTTATTTATATACCTATCCTATTATGAAATAGCGCAATACAACCGACGACGATGACGGAACAGGCAAAGGTGACGATCCCTCGTCATTCCAAACGATTGCTGCAGCGTGCGCAGTGCAGGCTCTGAAGCTGGACAGGCTCGCGGGCCGCGCTTGGCTGCTGTTAGCCAAGCTTGTCAAGCCTAACGCACGACGTCAATATTGCAAATCAATGGCTATTGCTGTTAGTTGTGTATCCTTATATTGAAAAACCTTGTCTCATCCGACCCGACCAAATACAAAAACTACCTAGATACCTAGGTACTTAGAAAGACAAATAACAATTTTTCCCTACAAACAATGCACAAAACCTAATAGATTAATTAATTTTATACCCATTACCTATTAGCGATCCCAACAGACGTTGTCCGACAGCAGCTTCAGCGCCAGCCCTAATAGATAAGTAAATCTAAACCAGCCAGAGCGCCACCAGCCGTCTAGCCGTTTAGAAGTTTCACTGACAAATTCATTCCTACAGCAAAATTACCTATGTGTATAATAATAGGTATTACCTACCTGTATAAACATTATCCCTTGTAGTGTGGCTATACGAAATGGAGCGAATCGCAGCTGCAGCAGAGTGCAGGGTCACAACACTCGCAACAGTCGGTCTGCTACCGTCTGGGGACGGCGCTGCGTGAATGTCGGTGCGACATGTGCGAACATCTTTATTTTTAGCGTGAAGCTAGTGGGAGGGGTCGTATCATTTATTAAATAAATTACTATCTAGTATCTACTTACTGAAATTTCATTTTACCTATTTTTTAAGATATACCTAAAACTCGCAATCACAGCCCAACCACGGAATCCTTATAAGATATACTACCTTATTTAGATTAGATGGCCTGTGTCGCAAGTACCGAATTTTTTTATAGTAGTAGGTAGGTGTACGAATATGAGAAGCGCGCATAGCCCCGCTGGCAGTGCGGATTGCAAACGATCTTACGGTTAAGCAATGTCAGGCACGGTCCGTACCTGGATGGGTGAGACCGCTAGTGGCAATTTTCATGCGCGCTTCCGTGCTTCGGAGGGCACGTTAAGCCGTCGATGCTGTCGATAGATGACAGTCGTAAAGCCTAGCCGGAGGCCCTATGGGTGGCTTGAGAACGTCCGACACGGGCCGACCATTATCCTGTATCTACCTCCACCAAACCGCATTGGAGCATACTCAGAGGTGGAGTATACTCCAAGCCTTCCCCGGTTGTGGGGAGAGACTATATACAGGGGTGCAGACAAAAAATCTACGTACTTACGAGTATCTACATATTCACACTAAGATGCATTCCTCAACCTGTTAAGATAAAAATGCCTTCAGTCTATCAAAAATTCACGAATTTGACAGTCAATTGGGCTAATTAGAACCAATTGTGAAATAAAATGTACCGATAGGTAGGTGTAGTAGGTACTTATATAACTGTAATAAACTAAATGGATCTTTAATTAGGCTCTGTAGGCGATTATTTCACAATAAAAACACATCGACCTGGAATAGAAACCTCAGTTGCATGGTCGAATTTTTAAAAATGACCAGAATTTGCGCTCTGCTTGTATTCCTTAACTTATTTCTTTTAAATGGTGTTTTTGTGCTATGTACCATAAATGAAATACGTCTACCGCAAGGAAGAATAAATGGTTTTCGAAGTTACTCTAATAACTACAGAGCTTATCTTGGGATACCTTACGCAACGGTCACTGGAAGGTTTAAGGTAAGATATAGGTATAGATACCTACCTCAAAAATTAATAATACCTACTAGGAACCTACTTAAACTATTTAGATAATTATGCTTTGTCTAATAGGATCCCGGTCCTCCTCCTAAGTGGAACAAAACATATCAAGCTATACGCGGATCGGTAAAATGTATGCAAATCGACAGCAAAACTAAGAAAACAGTTGGGCAGGAAGATTGCCTAGTACTCAATGTGTTCACTCCAATTACCTCACCGAGGAAATTGTTAGCAGTTTTGGTTTTCATTCATGGCGGGGGATTTTATTCCGGAAGCAACACCGATCACATGTATAATCCAAAATATTTGACAAATAAAAATATAATTGTAGTCACTATCAATTATCGACTCGGAGCGTTTGGATTTCTTTGCCTTCCTACAACAGAAGCACCTGGGAATGCTGGCCTTAAAGATCAAGTTGCTGCTCTCAGATGGATTAAGAGTAATATCAAATATTTTGGAGGGGATCCTGAATCAATTACTTTGTATGGAGAAAGCGTCGGTGCTGCGTCAATAAGTTATTTATTGCTATCCGATGTCACTCAAGGATTGTTTCAAAATGTAATCATATCAAGCGGTTCATTACTAGTGCCATATGCATTTGATAATGATCCTATTGGAAGTGCTTCTCGCATTGCTAGCCGAATGGGTTTTGTAACAAATGATCCTAACGAATTGCTTAAAATCTATCAAAACTCTACTGCTGAGGATATAGTAAAAACCTCAAATATTGATAATAAAAACGACCCAATCGCTAAATACGTTTTCAGGCCATGCATAGAGAGGTCTGAAGGTTCACTTGTTACAAGTGAACCTAGAGAATTAATAAATTCCACGTTGATAGAACGGAATATTTCTATTGTGATTGGATATAACAACATGGAAGGCATAAAATGGGCATCAAAATTTGACACTCGGGGGCTTGAAAACCTAAACAATAATTTTACCGATATTATTCCTTACAATATCATTTTTAGCAGTGAAGAAGAAAAAGCGACGTTTGTTGCTAAAGTCAAAGAATTTTACTTTAACAATAACACGATCGGACCAAACAGCTACGATCCTTTAATAAATTATTTTACAGATTCTATAATAATGTACCCAGTGACTACTATGACAGATTACTTTCTGCGTACAAATATTTCCCTATACAATTACTATTTTCAGTATGACTCATACAGAAATCAAAATAAACACAAGACTTCTTTGGCATCAAAACCCGGTGCTAGCCATGGTGACGACTTAGATTACGTATTCGAACCATTGGTATTCCGCGGTCATCCACCGACACTAAATGATGCGACGGTTATTGATGCAATGACAAGCTTTTGGTCAAATGTTGCAAAAACTGGGTAAGCAGCGGTTAAAATTAAACGTACCTAAGTAGTAAAAAGATCAAAACAAATGTACATTACCTAGTAGGTAACATATAATTAATGTTATTTTTTAGGAATCCATCAACAGAATTAATTGATTGGAAACCAAGTGCAAACAAAAACCAAGAATATTTGTCAATTAACAACAACATTGAAATTATTCCACTACCTCAGATGAAAAGGTTTCATTTCTGGAAAGCAATCTACGAAAAATACAAGTCTTATTAGATTTGTTGACACTAAATGATCGTGTTCGTGCAGGATGAAAGGTCTTTCTTAAGGAAAGAAAATCTTTTCTCTAATCAGGTAACAGTAGTGTCCATTTGATATTTATCCTCCTGTATTTTCATATTATAAAGACTTTTAATTCAATTTTTTTATCCACGTCGACATAAAGGCCAAATTCTTCCAGATTCTCAGACGTTTTGTGCGTCCGAGTATCAAAATCCCAGTACTCCCATCATGGAATTCAATGAGACTACTGGGAATACTTATCTACATAAGTACGGCATTATTAATTAAGAGCCAAGCCACAAGAGCACCTACAGAATAGTAGATATACTTTGAAATCAATATGCACGCTAACAACGGCATGCAAAAACAGTAGTAGGTAGGTAACTTGTAGTCTGTACACGTTTTTCCTTCATATAGTTGTGTTTTTTCAGTTGACAACTAGTACTGTAGTAACTAACTGTAGACTGTTGTGGTAACCGTGGTAGGTAGGTCCTAGGGAAACCGTTTAACTTTGTCCAGTGAACAGCAACAGAGCAATCTGGACCAACCACTTGCAACCTGCAGCAATCTTCAAGCTAACAATTTAATTCATTGATTCAAATTCATATTGCTCAGCGATTATGTGCACATGAACATGAAAAATGTATAGACCCTTTGCCATGTAGATACCATTCTCTACTCTCCCAGTCAATCCTTGGTGAGGAGTTATATATTATAGGTAAATATAAGAAAAAATTTAAGACCTCACATGCTTTTGGATAACCCTTAGGATACATTATCACTGATTTGCAAGGTCACAAAGCAGCGCGAGACTGGGTGCGTTTTGAACGTTTTGTGGTGCGTATTATTTCGTGCTTTTCATCAAAGATGTGCAAACGACCTGAATAGTGCAAAGGAGTGTAGCGATGCTATGCTACTCCAGATCTAGTGCGTCTAATATTTTTTCGTCTGCCCCTCACTGACATCCCCCGCCTACAGCCTTCCTTTGTTTGAGTAGCGCTGCGAGGCTAGGTAGAAAGTCTATATAGCCTAGAGATGAATGTTCTTTGCAAATGCGCATGGCTTGGAAATTAAATTCAAAAATAAATATTAATAGAAAGTTACCTTCAAGTTTCTTATATTCCTTGTAAAACAATAAGCCTTCACAAATCATTTTGTGAATTAAATACCTACCTATATCATGTTTAATATACAGCTAAATCCAAATTCATTAAACTTCCTTTGATTTTTGTAAACTGTATAAAGAAATGACATGCATACACATGCACAAGGAAAAGAGATTGATAATTACTCGATAATCTCTCAGTGCTTATTACTTCATGGTGTATTAATGAAAGTATGATGTGAGAAATTTGTCACTCTGAATGCATTTATACCTATTTACTTATTTATTTAGTGGTCTGGGTTCTTAATAATTGGTTTTTGTAGGAAGTAAAAAATGATTTTTTTATTATGTTTTTAGTCACAAACATTAAAAAGGAAGGAAGAAATATAAAAAAGTAAATATGCATAATATATAAAATGTAATAAATAGGTTTAACAGATAATAAAACATAAAAAGAGTATATAAAAAAACAACATTTAGTTCGGTTATGTTGCTTTTTACTATCAATTTTTGATGTGTACAATATGAAATCGAGGAAAATAAAGGAATATGTAATGTTTCATATTATTATATATTCTACATTGCAGTACTTGTTATGAACAAACATTGCTTACGTTACTTTCACATAGGTAGTACTACTACTCATTCTTTTTTTTTGTTCGATTGCTCATCATTTGTATAAGATATTGTGAGAGCATTTTTATTCAGTACATGTGATAAAACAAAAATTAGCTATATAAGTCCAATCAATTTAAATAAAATAAACTACAATAAGAAACCACTGCATCCATTATTTGCAAAATATTTGCAAATACTGCATAACATCTAACTGTACAGACACGTAACATAAACGCATCAAGGAAACTTCATCGGAATCCTCATGATAGTTTATTACAAAGGTCTCGCTTACAGATGCATAGAAACGAACAATATTATCACTGCGTATCGTAATAATAGTGAAAAAGTTGTGATAAAAACCTAAAATTCACATACTGAAAGTCTAAAAATATATTATAATAGATTTCAAATGTCTATACATAGATGAGTGTTCACTACGCGCTTATAACGAGCGTCGCGCGTCGTGCGCCGAGCGCGTCATAACATTATTATAATATTAAATACGTCAAGAGCGGCGCCGTCCGTACACACGGCAGTCGTCGAATCGCGGATACGTCGCTACTCGTAACCGTACCGAAGAGACTAGACACATCCGAGAGTACCGGTCGCTTGTCTACTCGCGACGCGACTCGCTACTGCATTAAAAATTAGAGTTCGTAACGAAATTAAAATTACATATTACATAGTATCATATATAAACGGGAGCGTGGCGGGCTCAGACGAATACTTTGGCGAGGCCGTCGGCGCCCGCGCTCGCGATGTAGGGCCGCAGCGGGTGGAAGGCGACGTCGAGGATGCTCTCGTCGAACTTCTTGCGGTGCGCGGTGATCTCTTGCACGCAGGTCTTGGTGTCGAGGTTCCAGAGGCGCACGGAGCAGTCGTGCGAGCCGGACAGCAGGAACAGGCCGTTGGGGTCCAGCGCCA
>DWBW01000258.1:0-11377 GCA_018231125.1 Spialia spio | reverse complement strand
AATGTCTATATAAGTATTTAGAAGTATATATGTATGTATATCGGTTGTCTGATTACCATGACACAATTTAAGCTCTGCTTACTATGGGATCGCGCAACCGTGTGTGAGTATTAATATTTATTATTATGATTAAGCTCGACTGACAATCACTTATTACAGTAGATACAGTAAATACCAAAACCGTGAAACTCCTTAATTTCGCAATGTTCGATCCCCTTTGTTAGGCTTGTCATTTGCAATTTATGTCATGCCTTTCAAATGCCCACATTTATATTTCAGATATTACTTATTTCTAATCTAAGAATTAACCTTGCAAAGTAGGTACCTAACAAAAAATATTTAGGTTATTAGATTTAGTTTTGTTATTTTAATAGTATATTCGATTTCAAATAATGTCGCCTACAAATTATTTCAAAATTTATGTCAGATTATACTGAAATTGAAATTTTTATACTGAAAGTATGGCTGAATATGTACAGGTGCGACAAAGGAGGTGAAAATGGCGTGACAAGGCTCGCATCTGTGCGCTGCCCCGGTGGATTGGCGTTTGATATCGATCGTCAAACTTGTGATTGGAAAACACATGTTAAGAATTGCGATAAATTAGAAAGTAAGTTGTGACAACCAATAGGAGTGGTCGCGCAAAGGGCTCACTTCCGCATCGGCTAATGCTGTTTTTCAATCAAATGTCTTAGCCGCTGTTGTAGCCTTTTGTACGTCCGCTTCCTGTTTCCTCATGTTTTTTTTTAACTTTTAATTTCTTATCGACGCAGGTGCACTAGGTCAGGTCTAAAACAGATCACTTGCCCGTCCGGATTGGCTTTCGATCTCGATAAACAAACCTGTGACTGGAAGGGTAAAGTGGCCAACTGTAACAAACTCGAGAGTAAGTGCCAACAAAGAAGCTATTGGCGCATAGCGAGCAATCGAGCTTGGGTGAAGGGGCCGCGTCGCACTGTAGATTTGGTGTATTGCATGAGGCCCCAGACATAGGGAAAGGTCGGATTCTAGGACCGACCCCACTAGTTATGCATAATATTCTTCAGATACTTCTATATTCCTGCTTATTAAAAATAATGTTGTGTTGGATCTAAAATAAAACATTTATGAACATTAATGACTATACTCGTAGTTACCTGAATTTGTATCTGAAGATTATATTAAGTTAATAAAATACATACTAAGGGTCTGTTTCACAATGTTCATGCAAGTCCCAAGCAAGCTACTATATTCGTCCGTTAATATGACATTTTATGTATGTAAAAATAACGTAAGTGTCACTTTAACTGGCAGTCAATGTAACACAATATATTATTCGGCAGCTTATGTGGAAGTTATGAAACAAGCCCTTACTGCTAAAATATTTTAGCTACCAATAATGTAATGGATGAAACTATAAAGGAACACCATAAAGCACAACTATAAAATACTTTCTTTGCGTATGACTCAATACTAAAATTATGTGATGAAACCCATAAGAAAACACAAAACAACTAGACAAATATTCTAATTATCTACCTACCAATGTTTAACACTAAATGTCTATACTTTTTTTACTTTACTTTTCTGTTCTGACGAGGCTACAGCTACTTATGTGCTTAACCAAAATAATAATAATTGGTAGATAACATATAAACCTAAACACGTACTAAGCTCTTCAAGCTTTTTCATTTTACTAACAACATTATACTAACAATATTACTAACTCTTCTTACTAAGGATAATTGAATGAGGTTTACTATTGTAAATAAATAATTAAATCACGCATTCTTGCAATAATACCTGTATAATACAATGCAGCTTTATTAGCTAACTACTTAGCACTACCTATTATCTACGAAAAATCTTTGCTATTTATTAAATCTATAAGTACTGTATTTTTTGAAATTTTAAATTTTATTGGGCTTTACTTAAATGTTACTTTTGCCACATTGATTCAAAATAAAAAGCAAAGATTTTTAGTCTCTTGCATTATAAATATTTACTTCCCTACATGTTGCTGATTTTCTATTCATTTTCTGATTCAGATCACCTTTCAATTTAGTTATTTGAAGTTCACATGTTATTCAGGAATTATTTCATGAAGAGGCACGTCACCTATTTAAATTTTTTTAATCAGCTTGACTGTAAAATAACTTATCTACGTACTTTTCATTTCTATCATTCATTATTCAAAATGTCAAAATATTTTTTCATGGTTTTAATATCTGTGTTACTGTACTATGACTAATTCACGACGCACTTGCCTATCTTCCTTAATTATGTGTTAGTTAATTAATATCTACATATTATCACGTTCTTTTTCATAATTAATTGTCTCTCTTTAACTGTTATCCTATATCTACTGTTAATGTTTTCATGCTTTGCTGAATCTTTTCCCTTTCGTGTCTTCTGAGGTTCTCTTTTAAAACACTGAGACATAAATAAACACAATCAAATGAGAAGTAACAGTTATTTCAACGTAGGCAAGATTGTGATATTATATCATTGCAACGTGCTAAATTTATTAAATTTTGCAGAACCAAGAAAAATCTTACCCATTTTGAAGACGGATGAGCCAATTTGCCCAGAGGGTAAATTAGCTTGCGGAAGTGGAGACTGCATAGAAAAGGAGTTATTCTGTAACGGAAAGCCAGACTGCAAAGACGAGTCAGATGAAAATGCTTGTAGTAAGTCTAATGGAAAAATTATTATGAATTTTAACATTTTTAATTTGCGTCAACAACAAGGGCTAAGTAGCCCGTAGCTAGTAAAGGTTCACTTTCAAAATTCAACCTTTAAAATAATTACCTATTGAATTCATTTCAATGCAAAATGTTCAATGCAGTTGCTACAATTGAATACACAACTCAACAAAAAAAATGTTTTGGATTTGTTTAAAAGTTAATATTTTTTGATTGTCTACATACAACAATAAGCTCCATTTATAACAAATGAAGTTTGCTTTTGTAGATTTTACAACGTGACTAGGTACATTTAGAGCTTAAAACAAAAAAGTTCTAACTAAAATAGGATGACAAACAATCGAGTAGTAGGTATAACGCGATGGCGTTTTTCGCGTGTGTGTAACCGTATGTAGATACTAGTATCTACTTACGCGTATTTTAAAACAGCGAAAGCCAATTTTCGGCGATCCAACCGGTTTTAAATCCTGCTCATACCTCTTCTCAGCTCGCGCATGTACCTATCATCGCTGCGAGCCACGAGCCAACATAATTACTTAGGTACTCAGTTGATATATGAGTTTTCGTTGGCAGTTGCCATGACACACATCACACACTTTTTTTAGATTTTTCACTCTCTTATTTTAGAAGTTAGAGGGGAGGGACACACATTTTACCACTTTGGAAATGTCGCACGCGCAAACCATTCAGTTAAAAAAAAAAAGTTAGAAACCTAATATCATTTTTTAAGACCTATCCATAGACACCCCTCACGTATAAATTGTGGTTCATCAATGGGTTTGATGAAAAAAGTTTTTTTTAGTAAATTAACAAAAATTGTTTTTCTTAAAAAATAAAAGTAATATAAGTATACTTAGGTACATATTAGATACTTAAGTTAGTTAAAATATGTTTTATGTTCTTTTGCAGCTGTTGATGTTGATCCAAACAGAGCACCCGACTGCGACCCCAACCAATGCACATTGCCAGATTGCTACTGCTCAGCCGATGGAACCCGCATTCCCGGAGGCATTGATCTTAATCAAGTACCGCAAATGATCACCATTACATTCAATGGAGCTGTGAATGTGGACAACATTGACCTTTACGAACAAATTTTCAATGGAAATCGCCATAATCCAAATGGTTGTCAAATTCGTGGTACCTTCTTTGTATCTCACAAATATACGAACTACGCAGCGGTGCAAGAGTTACATCGCAAAGGACATGAAATTGCTGTATTCTCCATCACGCACAAAGATGATCCATTGTACTGGACCAGTGGAACCTACGATGATTGGCTAGCTGAAATGGCTGGTGCAAGATTAATAATCGAAAGATTCGCAAATATTACTGATGCCTCAATTATTGGAGTCAGAGCGCCTTACTTGCGAGTTGGAGGAAATAAACAATTCGAGATGATGGCTGATCAATATTTTGTTTATGATGCTTCGATCACAGCTCCTCTTGGCAGAGTTCCTATCTGGCCTTACACGCTTTATTTCAGAATGCCTCATAAGTGTAACGGTAATGCTCACAATTGTCCATCCAGAAGCCACCCAGTATGGGAAATGGTCATGAATGAATTAGACAGAAGAGATGACCCAACGTTTGATGAATCCCTGCCTGGTTGTCACGTAGTAGATTCTTGTTCTAATATCCAAACCGGTGACCAGTTCGCGCGCCTTCTACGTCACAACTTCAATCGTCACTACACGACCAACCGTGCCCCTCTTGGTCTTCATTTCCACGCTTCATGGTTAAAGTCCAAGAAAGAATTCCGTGACGAATTGATTAAATTTATTGAAGAGATGTCAGAGAAAAATGACGTTTATTTCACTTCCTTAATTCAAGTTATACAATGGATGCAAAACCCTACAGAATTGTCAGCTCTGCGAGACTTCCAAGAATGGAAACAAGACAAATGTGACGTAAAAGGTCAACCTTTCTGCTCACTCCCGAACGCATGTCCGTTAACTACTCGGGAACTACCTGGAGAGACACTACGTTTATTCACGTGCATGGAATGCCCTAACAATTATCCCTGGATATTAGATCCCACGGGAGAGGGTTTCAACGTTAAGAAGTGATCTCTTTAAATTAAGTTATAAGACTGTACACATGTAAATAATACTCAAATAATGTTAATAATATCTACAATTTAAAATAAATCCTGCGGCAGGAGCCAGCGTCAACGTGGTCATCTGTTTACATCATTCATTGTGTATTTAAATTTTAATCTTTGTGTTGACGTTTCTCGTGCACATCGCGCCAATCCTATTGCAAAGATAGGTATAATAGATATACTTAATGATTCAATAAGTAATTTAGGTTGTTATTACAAACTTTTGAAAATAAAAAGATTTATTGGATCCACGTTTTTGCTTATTTAACAAAATACCTAATCCTATTTTCATATACCACAAAAACAAAAGGTAGGTTTCGATTGTACCTAGGTGCCTTTATAATTTTGTTAAGATATAATTAATTGGCTTTCCTATTACAAGAAATAAAATGTTTTTGAAGATAGGTTAAAATCAAAAAGTTCATCATAATTATGTTTTCACAATAATTATGTTTCTTAATTAGTACCTCCGGTCTTAGATTTATCTAAGCTCCGGTGACATTCTCCAACTTTGTCCACCGACACAGACCCTGCCTAACTTTGCCCAAGGTAGAAATTTAGATTCATAATCTTTTTGGAAATAAGTATGTACCGCTGTTTAAGACCTTATTTTATTTTTGATATGAAATATACCTACTTATTGTACAGCAACTATGATATTAAGTTACGATGTTCATAAAACCTTTTAACCTGTAAATGTGATGTACATTTGTCTAGAAAAAGCCTAACTTTGCCCGCGTAAAAAGATAAAAATTGTGATGAATTTGGTCATTCTTTATTGAAGTATCTGCATCTTTATCGAGAGTTTTGCAAGCCAAAAAAATGTAATCCAAGGCTGGAATCTGAATCTCTTAAATTCCGATCGGAAAAATTCCGGCCGGAAAAAACCAGCAATGTGTGTGTTAACGTAACTGCAGGTTTTGTATGGGATTCTGAACTTCAGATTCAGAAATTCCGGCTGTTTCTGGCCGCTGAATATCATTTCGTTTCTCAGGTTTCTCCGTGGGGTTTCTCTTTGCTACTTTGCTTTGCTTTGACATTTGACATTGACAGCTTTGACTTGACCGACACAAGGAATTTAGCGTCATTCTCCCTCCGTCTACGGAATTTGACGGAATTTAATTACATTATTAATGTTAATAGCTACATTTATTGAAATATTTTAAAATTACATTAAGAGCTTCAATGTAAAATACATAATGTCGTCTGATCTAATAAACAAGTTTAAACAGTTTGATGCTTATGCCAAAACATTAGAAGACTTCAGAGTTAAAACGGCAACTGGAGCTACAAGTATTATTTTTTTCAAATTTTTTTAATTCTAATTATATTTTAATCAAGTAATCCCATACCAAAAATTACCCTTTTCTGGCGTCCACCTACATAATAACACCTTTAATTAAACCATTTAGAAAAATATATTAGGTAGGTACCTAATCTTAATTATTTTAACTATAAAATCCTCATTGAGCATTGTAACACTCAATCAATATAGCCCTCTGTAACTGTATGAATAAAGCTAATCTACTTCATTCTCAAATTAATTTTGTTTTATATATACCTACCTGGGTATACTGGTAATTAGTGTTGTGTTTTTATTTTATGTCAGATTACATTGCCCACAATCTAACAGAAAAAATAATAACATCTCTTGTTGCAGTCACTCTTGTGGGTGGTATGACTATGTTTCTGCTGTTTATATCTGAGCTGTACACTTATATGTCACCAAACATATCTGAGGAATTATTTGTTGACACATCAAGAGGTCACAAGTTACGAATAAACTTTGCTATTACTGTACCAAGAATATCATGTAGCTGTAAGTGTTTAAAAAAAATTTCAAACAAGCAAGCCTTTAGGCAGCTATTGTTTATTTTTTAATAAAATAGACTGCAATTTTTGGAATTAATAGAATATAATTTAAAAGGTCATTATTTGGACCTTCTTGGATCTTTGGTAGTACTTCTTGCTTATAATGTTATGGCAATATGTATGATTTGATAATCTATACCTAATACATATATGGGTTTTTCTAAGTTAAGAAGTACTTTCGACGGCAACGACAAAAAAATACCTTTTTTTTCAATAAACTTTACAAATAACCTATTTATCACTTAAAAGTAAATGTTTCCTACGTGGTCACTAAAATTTATTGCAGAAATGTACGTAATTAAGTCACAATAAGCTCTAATATTAGAAAAATATCTCTCCCCTGGTCTGTCCCCCAGCCGACTTTATTTGTAAATCAGTAATTATGAATGTATTAAAATTCAATAATTATTTTAAATTCTTTAATTTTATAAGTACAGTAAACTTAGTAATAGTATCTTACAAGTAAAAGTGCTTTTAATCCAATTCTTTAAAAAAAATATGAACACCGAAATTTGTCCACCGTGTTTCGTGTCTCGTCCCCTGGTCTTTTGTTTTCGTTCAAAAATCAGTTTTGCTCTCCTAGTCTGTAGAAGTTGTGACCTTGAATGCATAGTGTGTAACGTGAAGTTAGCAGCAAACGGCGCATAAGCAACTGCGCCGCCTTTATTGTCGGCCATTTCGATCACGCCACTCGCTGGGTGCAGAAGTGTTTAGTGAATGCAGTCTTTCCTCTGGTAAGTTTTACATTGCAATTTTTTGTTAAAATACTAACATATACTTCAATATTTACTATGAATAGTGTATACATTGTTATGTTTGTGTGTGAATGACGTGCGCGAAATACTTTTACGGCTATTTTAGATTTCTATCGAAAATGTATCTCCCCTGGCGTATTTCCCCTGGCTCTTTTGATGGCAGGGGAGATACTTAATGTCCAGGGGAGATACATTTTTACGCGTTTCCATTAATACTTCTAGTTTTCTCTAAACCTTTACTTGGCGTTATGCTTATCTTAGCTTTACAATACAATATTACGTTTTATTTACAGAAAAATGGCACCTCGAAAAAAAATGACGCGTGAAGAACGGCTTGAAAAGAAGAGGATAGCAGAACGATTACGATATCAAAGAATTAAAAATGACCCGGATAAGTACGCCCAACAAAAAGTTAAGGAAAGGGAAAAATATGAGAAGAAGAAAGATAAAGGAACTATTAAGACTGTGAAGCAAATGACACCCAGAGAGCAGCGGAAGGCTAGAAAAATATGGAGAGAAAAAGCAAAACTGTTACGAATTTACATTTCTTGAGCGATGGGCCGGTCACCCAATATCGTAACAAAATTATGTTCAAGGTTTTGGCCACAATGCTGGATGTTTTCTACCCCAGGCTTCAAAATTTCACGTGGAATTTCCATGAAGCAGGTGACGGTAAGGGAGCTCCTGATGGAGTGGGTGCAACTTGCAAGAGAACTGCTGATCGACTAGTTGCAAGTGGCACCGATATTTCATCAATAGATGACTTAGCCAAAGCCCTTGAGAAAACCTGTCCAAATATTAAAGTTTTCACCATAGATGATGCAGACATAACGGAAAAAAACAGCAAGATTGGGATCTACTGAAGGTATAAAGACTTTTTCAGGAACACTAAAGGTTCAGCAAGTTACCGGTTGCGTATTCGTACCCAATTGCCTAATATTGAAAAGTTTGAGCTGCTTCTGTGACTCTGAGTTATGTCGTCATTTTCAGTTGGGTACTTTGGATTATCCACAAACACATGCTAAATTTCGTCTACATGTTGATGATATATACGGAGCTAGTGATTCAGATGATGAGCCACTAATTCAAATTGCATGTCAAAAACGTATGAAGAAGCCTCAAGAAATACAACTTTCTGTACCTACCACAAGCAATATAACCAGACTGCACAAAGAAGATCCAAAGCTCTCAAAAAACATTCTACAATGGGGACTTTGTGCTGGTTAAACTTCAAGATAGAAAAACAGAATATCGTTATGTTGCAATGTGCACAGGTGTTGAAGAAAGTAATGAAGTTCAAGTTGTATTTTGTAAAATCTGTGATGAAACTGGAAAGAACTTTAAAATTAATGATGACGATATTTCTTTTATCACCTGGGATCAGGTTATAAAAGAACTACCTGCCCCTAACTTAAAAATGAAGGGGCAACGTATTTTTTACGCTTTTAATGAATCCGTTGATGTCTTCGAACGCGGCTTTTAGAAAAAAAAAGTATTTTTTAGTTACCTTTAAAAGTTTTAAATGTTTTTATAGTTTAAGCACAAGCAAAGTTTAATACTGTTATTTAAAAGAGTATTTTTAGTTTTTGTTTCTTTTTATTTAATTATTGCCTATTGATAGTAAAGTTATATATTTATAGGTAGTTTTGTTTTGATAGACAAGAAAAATAAATCTTTTTCAAGTTTATACTGTTATTCAAAAGAGAATTATTAATTTTTGTTTATTTTTATTATTGTTTTTCATGTTTTGTACCTAGCACATAGGAAGCATTTAATTTTATAAACAAAGAAGACTGCTAAGAAATGAAAAGTCTGATTATAAATAATTCATAATTAAAATAAATAAAGATGATTCTTAAAAATAACCTTGTTATTTTTTTTATCTCTTCCCTGTTCATGAAGTATCTTCCCCTGTACACCTTGTCTCTCCCCTGTATTGTGTATTTCCCCTGGTCACTTATAAAACGAGATAAAACCAACAAATTGACTGGCCCCTTTGTAAACGTTTTCAACGTAGCAGTTTACATTTAAAAAATGTATAGTTAAGTAAAAATATATAAAAAAAACCCGTGCCGCCATTTCATACAACGATTTACCTCTTAACTTAGAATGACCCATATACCTAATACCTAGGTAATGTATGCAATACCTAAACTAGATTAAAACTACTTCACAACAATCTGCTACTACAATGTATGATACCTTTCATGCAAATAGCACTGCCTTCCCTCCCACAATGGACACATGCACAAGTGAATAATAATAAAAGCATACACCAATATGTGTTTCACCCCAAAACAGAATCATCCTCAGTGTTATGGACTTACAATAGTTAGAAGCAGATTAACTATGTAAGTAATGGACAATAACATTCATATTACTTACATTTCTTATCTAGAGACCCAGATATTGTAAACAATACCTAGGTATTGTATAGATAAGTAGAACCTACACAAATGTTTAACATGTAATGTAAATGTAACCCTAATGTAACACATACAAAAGTTTAAGCACAATTAAGGAATTTACCTTTTGTTGTGTTAAAATTTTACAGATTTAGTGTTGGATGCAATGGATTCTTCTGGAGAACAACATCTTCAAATGGACCACAATATACACAAAAGAAGACTAGATCTAAATGGAATGCCAATTGAGGAACCAAAAAAAGAGGAATTTGTAACTTCCCCTGCTGTGAGACCATTTTTATTAAGCACAGACCTAATAATATAATCAACTTTTTTCCACAGGAAAGGTAGTCAGAGATGGTATACCTCCAAATTAAGGTGTCTATGTTTGGGTTTGCTTATAAGGATAACTCTTGTTGTTGCATTAATATAATAATATTTTACACTTGTTATAAGATTAAGTCATCATATCTATAATCTTGTAGTTTTCTAAGCAGTCAGGGGTTCTTTGGTTAAGTTGACATTTTGTGCATGTAAAACGTGAATAGCATTCTGGAGCTTTATTATATGGATCAGGCTTCTAAAATTGTACAGTTCTCAGTAATATGTATTTTTTTTTGTTTCAGCCTAAACAAAATAGTTCAGAAATAGCGACTCCCATCTGTGGTAGCTGTTATGGAGCAGCTTTCAATGATTCTCAGTGAGTGACAAATTGCCTTTTGAATGTACCTAACTTAGTATGTAGAGTGTACTTGACAAGGACAAGGATGACAATACAATAATCTGAGCGTGTTTTTTTAGTTTTTTTAAACTATAATTTATATTTTTTATGACATTTTACAATGTGGGTATCAAATGAAAGGCCTTGCCGAAAATATCTCTAATCATATACCTAAAATATCTCAAAAAATCAAATCTGAATTTTTAGATGATGTTACAAAACTGTGTGCACGAATCTGACACACACTTGACTGTTTATTTATAAATATTTAATTTGGCCCTTTGTAGATGCTGCAATACATGTGAGGATGTCAAAGAAGCATACAGATTGAGAAGATGGGCTCTTCCTGATCTGGCAACTATTGAGCAATGCAAAAATGATGAATCCATAGAAAAGACTAATTTAGCTCTTAAAGAAGGCTGTCAAATATATGGATATATGGAAGTTAACAGGGTATTTCAGAATTCTTAACATCTATTTTTTATTTCTAAGTTAAGTAATAAGGTTAGTAGGAGCATTATAAGTGATGCTCTCAAGCATGAAATCCGCTAGTTGACTAGCTAATCAAATGATATAATAAGCTCTCATAACGCAATATTTTCATACATTTAAATGACGAAAAGTAAATTATAAATTCATTATTTCATAAGTCAACTGACTTATATTTTTACTATTTTTACGAAATAAAGCTATAAAGAGTTAGACTTTACAAATGAAATTCAATTTTATACCAACACAAGGTTCCAAAATTAACTTGTGAATGGTGTCAAAACTGGGATTATGAGACACACCAATTCTATCCTATCTAAACTAATTTAAATAAACAATTTTAAGAG